>JAFIDM010130271.1:397777-419634 GCA_023159025.1 Thereuonema tuberculata
CAGTGACGTTTGAGTTACATTTAGTGATGGTTTTTGAGTTGCAAATAGTGACTTTTTCGGTATTCCACCTCAAAAAAAGAGTGCTTCTCTCTTTCTTGACTCTGTTTTCTTTACTCCAACATCTGGCGTGTACACCCACATATTTTTCAATATCACATAGGATTTGGTCAAGTAATAATATTTAAAATGTTGCAACGTTTCGGTAATTATCGTTCTAATTGTCAGTTTCGAATTACAAATAAACTGACTGATGTGAAATAAATAAACAATCTTGAGATTAAAAAAAAAAGAATGAATACATTCCTTATCGATGGGGGAAAGGAAAGGAGATATAAGTCAAAAAACCATATAAAGAGTGTTATAGTCCCTATGGCCTAATGGATAAGGCATCTGACTTCGGATCAGAAGGTTGCAGGTTCGATTGCTGTCGCGGATGTTTCATTGTAAAAATTATTTCTATTTTCCATTTTCTCAGAAAATTGCGCCGGACAGACACACAGACACACAGACAGACAGGCAGACAGAGAAATAAAAGATTTTAGTAATATAGAATATGACGGATAAGTTGGGTAGCGTGTTTCGTGTTACCACTGGAGCTCGACTGCCTGTTCACTAACTGCCCAAAATCTTTGATGGTAATGCATGATCTTAAGAAATATAACCTATATTAGCGTCAATTTAAGACAAGTGAAATAGTGTTCTTTAAATTTCATAGGCATTTAACGTTTCTATGTTAACACGTCTGCCAAAGGTTCAACGTCGTCATCGCTATCCGAGTCAGAGTAGTCCGTACGAATTGTGCAGCCATGTCCTAGACAGTAGCCGCACATGCTTGTGCAAGGAAAACCGTTTCTTCTGCACCTGCATCTCTTCTCGCAATCACAGTTGCAGTTGCCAAATATGATATTCGGTACCCGCTCCGGTGCTGGTTCTTCTTTAGTTGGAATGGGTGTCAGCTGACCTTCATGAGCCATCCATCCCCACTCCACTTCCGGTAGGCGATTCCCCATCCAAATTGGAACCTAGAATGAAACAAATTAAACATTAAGTTTAAAAGCTGTCGATGTTGATAAAATTCCTCCTAACTGCAGTTTTAAAACAAAAAAACAAGACGCGCCGATGAGCAAATTTTAAATTAGTCGAGTTTGCGCATGGCTCAACAGTGTTTGGCTACCACGTAGTTCTCCAGCTTGGAAGAATTGTGGGAGAAGGTGTACGTGAAGAACACGGTGACCCAGATGGTAAACGGCCATGCCTACGCTCTAGCTGTCAGCGCACATCTTCTGATGCAGCTGTCGTTGGCGATCTTGATCATTCACTATATACAAGACGCAGACTCTCTTCTCAGCGATGGCTTGAAACAAACACACTCAGACCTCCTCTCTGGAACGACTTCGGTGGATGACGTTTTGTCGTCAGAGTAAATCGCCCAGGCAGCAGAGTTGTTCGACGCAAAGCTGAAAGGCCTCTTTTCATCTGGACGGCTCACTGCGAAGCAGTGGGTGCAATTCTTTTAAGATGGTTGGCATCATGCATCTGTTTGTCAGAGTTGACCGTTCTGGAGATTACGCTCTTCACTTGCTGTGTGTCCAAAGAGTGATTCCGTATTTCCACTCTACGGGACATCTCAGCTCGAGGATGTTACGACCCCCTTGGAGTTCCGGCAATTTGTTAAGGAAGGCTGCTTCACTGTCAGGAGATCTGCAAAGTTCTGGTCAGGCATAAGGACCGATATGACTATAGAGCAATTGTTGATGAAAAACATGAAGACGGCGTGTGGGCTCACACGTGGACGTGGATTGACGGATAACGTCATTGCTCGATGGGTTTGTGCAATGCCTTTATCTGCACATGTACTAGACGCCACTGAAAGGTTTTGTGGAGTCTTCACCGAAACCTCCGACCAACATGTGGAGCTAAGAGAGTCTCGGCAAGTGAGAGATAAGGCAGACGTTCGCAAGATGGTAGACTGATTCCATCCTTTTAACGATTCAACGAACCTTCTTCAAAGATAATTCTTCAAATTTCTTCAAGGATAAATCTTCAAATTAAAAAGTGATTTGGGCTTTCCTCAACGATTATTAATAGTGAATTGGACTTTATTCGAAAAAAGGACTTTTCAATTCAAAAAAATTGTCTTCAATAAAAAAGAACGTTTTATTAGTGATTTTCTTATAAAAAAGACGTTTTTATTAGTGATTTTCATATAAAAAAGACGTTTTTATTAGTGATTTTCATATAAAAAAGACATTTTTATTAGTGATTTTTTTTAAAAAAAAGACATTTGGGTCCGAGATTTGAACATTATTTTGTAAGAATGCTTTGAGCATTACAGTTCATCTATCACGTTTTGTTTGTTTAAATTCGTGACTGTAACTAATTTTATTTTATTTTGGAGTTGGGAAGAAGGAGGATGTTCCTTTTCCCGAGGTAGCTTGAAAAAGAATAGGCCGATTAAGCTATTCGAAATATTGCATAGGAGGATGATGTATTTAAAGAACCCTCTAGAGTCCTTGTCTACCGGTATAGTAGCCGACGATACAGTTAACTGTGATGAGGCTCTCTCCCGTGGTTTGCAAGCAAGGAAATCAATCACAGGTCAACGATTCAGTAAAGTCCAATTAAAACGAAACAACAAAGTCACGACTTTGGCCAATATCAAAGACACTGTCGTCGAAATCAACCCTAACCAACTTTTTCACCGATTGCTGTGTGTTGTGCGTGACAATGTTGACCTCGAGGAGTACCTTACATATGAACTTGCAACAAGGCCTCCAGCGCTATTTGACTGGATGTTGATGCGGAAAGGCACTATGTCTGGATTGATCGACGTTTTAGAAGAGATAGCGCCATCCAAGACAAACTTTCCAGTGAACGCAGAGTTTACAGTCGATGGCGGGTTCCTCCTAATGTGTGGGCGCGTCCAGGGAATTTCAGCCACATCTGTCTCCAGTATGTGGAGTATGTGGAAAATCAGTGGATGTGATACCACTTCTGCTACGTTCAGAAAAGGCACAAAGGGATCTTTCAAGAAGTTCAACTTTGTTTAAGGAAGACAGTGTTGGTCGTCAACTAATAATTCTAGGTTCCAGTTTGGATGGATGAATCATGCCTGCCGGAAGCAGAGTGGGGATGGATGAATCATGTAGGTCAGCTGACACCTATTCCAACTAAAGAAGAACCAGCACCGGAGTGGATATCGAACATCATATCCTGCAACTGTAACTGTGGTTGTGAGAAGAGACGCGGGTGCAGAAGACACGGTTTTCTTTGCACAAGTATGTGCCGCTACAGCGCAGGACATGGCTGCACAAATCGTATGGACTACGCTGACTCGGATAGCGACGACGACGTTGAACCTTTGGCCGACGTGTTGTCATAGTAACGGTATATAACTACAAAATTTAAAGACTACTTTTTACTGTTATTCAATCGACGCTAATGTAGGTTAATTTTTCAGATTGCCATTACCAGTGAGTGAACGATTTTCGCCAGTGAGTGAACAGCCAATTGAACTCCAGTGACAACACGAAATAAGCTACCGAACTTTTACCCTTCATAATGTATTTGTATTGCTGCTTATACCTGTACTTCACGCCTTATGTTATGAAGTCTTCTTTGATTCATTTTTTTGTATGTTACGATAACATTAATTATAATTTTAGACTAATTTTCGTTTGTGGCATTTTAATAAATATTATTTTTTCTCAAGCACAAAAATTGGTCAATAATTAATAATTTCAGTGTTTTGGAAGATAACGCAGCCTGAATTAAGTAATTTGGTGCAAAAACGAATACAATTACACACTCGGTTCAGTCGCTATGCTTAAAACTCGACAAATCCACGATGAGGGTGTTTTTTTCAAAATGGCGGATTTTCCCCAAGATAGATTTTTTGGGGAATTTTGGGATATCAATCAGAACACTATTCTCACATTTCTACCAATTTTCAGCTTGTTATTTCAAATGTCCGGGTTCGGCCACTTTTTTGTCTCATTTCCCTGTACTATACAGAAATTCTTACTTTTAAAAATTTTTCTATTAACTACGTAATTCAACAATTCATGTTAATTATGTCTTTGAAATATTTCAATTCTTTTAATAATGTCAGTAATTGAATTATTTTAATGCTTGTAATTGAATATAGTTTTATAAATAAATAAGAAAAAGCTGTTTAATACTTGCAGTAGAGAAAAAAATCATTTCATTGTTGTTGAAAAGCTGCATATACACTGCATATACATTGCACTGTCCCGTGCAACTAAATCGACGCACTCCTTCAGAGCGCACAAAAAGGCGTATGTTTTTTAAATGGCTTATCCGATTTTCAAAAAACATTTTTTTTTGAAAGCCTAATGTTTTTTCTTTACAATGACAATTATCATTAAAATCTGTACAATATATTGTTTTATACTGCATTTTGAATGAAAACGCAAGCAAAATGCATGCTTAGGAAAAAAAATTGTAGATACTTAAAATTAAATTAAAACAAAAAATTCAAGCAAAACAAGGAAACTTTTATTAATCAATACTTGGTATTACCACCCCCTGCCTGTACGACGGCTTGCATGCGGTTCCTCATAGACCCTATTAAGGTTTTGACAAAGTCTTGGGGGATCCCAATCCACTCCTCCTCCAGCGCAATCTTGAGCTCGTTGATATTAGACGGTGCCGGATTTTTGGCTCGGACCCTCCGTTTGAGCTCGACCCACAAATGCTCAATCGGATTCAAGCGGGACTGAGGGCTGGCCACTCCATTGTCTCGAGACCAACCTCCTCCATGAATTGCCGAGTGGTACGTGCTGAATGACACCGGGCATTGTCATGCAAAACATGAAGTCTTCTCCGATATATCCTGCGTAGGGCACAACATGATCCAGGAGAATGTCCTCAATATATCGTCGGGCAGTCAGACCCCCCTTCGGCCTCCACCAGATATGAAAACAAGATCTGTTTTTCCCTCAAGGGATATGCCAGTCCACATCATGCAGGAACCGCCGCCGTAAGAGACTGTTTCAGCAAAACAACACTGTGAAATTCGCTCTCCTGGACGCCGTTAGACCCGGCCTTTCCTATCATTGCCATGGAGACACATTCTGCTCTCATCAGTGAATAGGACGGACCGCCATTGCTCGATGCTCCAATTGACATATTCCCAAGCAAATTCGAGTCGTGCTGTGCGGTGACTTACGGTCAATTTTGGGCATCTAGCGGGCCGTCTTGGAGTGAGGTTGGCTTCCTTCAAGCGTCTTCTGACTGTCCATTGACTAACAGCTACTCCACGAACTTGTCTCAACTCCTGTTGCAAATCGACGCCCGTGAGAAGGCGATTTCGCAGTGAAGTTGAAACGATAAAGCGATCGTCCCTCTCAGATGTGCATCGGCGCCGTCCAGTATGTGGTCTCCGAGTGAAGGTATCAGTTTACTGAAACCTTCTGAATACTCTTGAGACAGCAGATTGGCTCAAGTTTAGTTGACGAGCGACTTCTCGTTGACTGTGGCTAGCTTGCAACAAAGCAACAACTTGTGCGGCGTCTTCTGACGTAGTATCCATGGGTTTGTGAAGACAATGAATTAAACTTGCAGAGATGTGTACAGATGAACGTCTGATAAGCGACTGATAAGAAATATCGGTCCACGTGGGATTTTATAGGGGAGTGCGGCGCGCAACTGCTGGTTTCCTTTCAGACTGCATTTTTCTACGCTAACGTTGAGATCACATTCATTTGGAAAATATTGTACAGATTTTAAAAATAATGGTGTCATTTTAAAGTAAAAACATTAGGCTTTCAAAATAAAAATGTTTTTTGAAAATCGGCTAAGCCATTTAAAAAACATACGCCTTTTTGTGCGCTCTGAAGAAGTGAGTCGATTTAGTTGCACGGGAGTGTAATTAAAAAAAAATTCACTTACATGACAAAATTAGTAGTGACAGCATTTTCTAAAAATAAAAAACACGTTAATTTGTTTTATACTTATTCTTAAAGTTTATTTAAAAGAAATTAAATAATAGCAACCTATTTAATAAAACTGCATAAAACTTCTATATACAATTTTAAAGGAGTTTCTATACTTATGTAATTTTAAGAATGTTTTTATTAAAATTAGATTTTTTGTACATTTAATTAAGAAAAATATATTTTGTTCAGTTTTTAAATAGTGTTACTATTCTCAAATATAAGTGTTTTAATTATTGTGTAAAGTCTTGAGTGCATTATTATAGTATTTTGAATAGTTACATTTTAAAATTGATATGCATCTGTCTATATAGCTTTTATTATATTATTCATTAAATATATTGAATAAAAGTGCATCGAGTTGAATTAAATAGAAACGAACCTCAGCAGAACAAATAGAAGAAGAATTGATTCCATAATACGAATTAAATTATCGATTCTGTGTGCAGATAATATATTAGTGCATCTGTATCTTAGTTTAAACATAGTGAAATTATACTGTGAATATTCGAAGTGAAATTGAGGAAATTTTGAATATAGTGCTTCGAAAAAATATAGTTGAAAGTGAATATATAATCATGGACAAAAAAATTAGCGCACCAAGAAATAATTGCGGGATCGTAACGAAACTTGCAATGAAGATACATGTCGGGGAGATATACAAATGATTAGAAATGCAGCGTGATTGAGCATTACGTATAGCCGGTAGAGGGCGTTGAACATCATACTTTGTGGAGTATAAAACAGGTAACCAAAGCTTGTTTGAGTGTGCTGAATCATTTACAAAGGAAGAGCTGAGGTAGACATGCCATTACGCCGTGTTCGAAGACAGTATACGCAGTTGTCGCAGTTTGAGAGAGGGAGAATCGTCGGGATGATAGAAGCTTGGTGGTCAGCTAGGCGAGTAGCTCGTCAATTAGGCCGCTCTGATTGTGTTGTGAGAAGGTGTTGGGACCAGTGGACCCGAGAGATGTCATGTACACGAAGACCAGGCTCAGGACGCCCTCGACAGACCAGTCGTCGAGAAGACCGCCACATAGTCAGAAATGCACGCGTACAGCCAACTGCTTCATCGGCCGCCATCCAGGCACAGGTAGCACCTTCACTAGGGGCCGCTGTGTCTTCTCGAACCATACGAAGGCGCCTGGCTGAAGGACAGTTGGTATCGCGGCGCCCATTACGTGTGCTGCCCTTGACGCACACCCATCGACGCCTCCGTTTGGAGTTTTGCCGCGCACGAGGAAACTGGACTGCAGCGGAATGGAACCAGGTCGTCTTTAGCGACGAATCCAGATTCAATCTCGGCAGTGATGACAATCGTATTCGTGTGTGGAGAGCCCGTGGTGAACGCTTCAATCCTGCCTTTGCTGTACAGCGACACACCGCTCCCACAGCTGGTGTGATGGTATGGGGTGCCATTGCCTACAATACACGGTCACCCCTAGTATTGTTCCGTGGCACCATGACAGCCCAGCGATATGTTCATGAAATCCTGCAACCACATGTGTTGCCACTCATGCAACGGCTCCCAGGAGCCATTTTTCAACAAGACAATGCTCGGCCTCATACGGCAAGGGTGTCACAAGACTGTCTCCGCACTGTTGCTACCTTTCCTTGACCTGCCCGATCCCCAGATTTGTCTCCAATCGAGCATATCTGGGATCATTTGGGACGACGAGTTGGGCATCCCACGAGTTTGAACGAACTAGAGGCAAGGTTACAGCAAATATGGAACGAAATGTCTCAAGACATCATACAGAACTTGTATGACTCAATGCCCGATCGTATCGCATCGTGCATTCGCGCTAGAGGGGGTCCAACGGAGTATTAACTCCTCCGTTCTTTTGCCTTTTTCTCTGAAATAAATTATCCTTTTCCTTTGATTTTCTAATCATTTACTTATATCAAAGTAGTCATTATGTATGTAAATTTTCGTTTCATTTTGACGACTCCTTCTTGGTGCGCTAATTTTTTTGTCCATGAGTGTATATTATATTATTATTTACGTATACAATTGAACTTAGTGCTTCGATTATTATTTATATTTGCTACTAAAGAATTAAAGTAGTGAAATGGTCTTCTGATTTAATTACTATAAATTTATCCAAGAATATTGGAATTATTAATTGTCAAGCTGACATTTAATTATTATTATTTATTCAGTGATATTATTCATTCAGTTATAAATTATTGGAACGATAATTTAATATTAAAATTGATGTTAGTGAAGTGAGAATTATTGCAGGAAGAATTACAAGTCACAGGAATAACTTACCTGAATTATCTTACTAACTTTCACTGGAACTTATTGACTATTATTACATTTGTTTCATTACAAGGACATCATCAAATCATTAGACTCATATTTAATGATTTTATTTTTCAATAAAATTATTGAAATCTTTAATGTGTCTTTGTGTGTTGAAAAAAAAACTCCATACTATTACCCCTCGACATCATTATTAATGAGCTGAATCATCTGTAAAACATTACACCATTGATTACACTGGTCTACATAGGAATTTTTTTTTTCTGCTGACTACGATGTTTTAACTGATTTTATATAATTTGAGGTCGCTGATAATGAATATGCAGTCATAAATTGTCCATCACGTCACAATTTTTCACAAAATATAATTACTTACATTTATAATGTTTATGAGTTGCAGCAGCATATTTGTTACTGTTATTACCACTAAAGTTGTGCCTTTGGAAAGAACGCTAAATTGTGAATAAGTTTCTTGGGACTGGTTAATTATTAATTTTAAAAATACACACAAAGCGATGTACATTAATTATGAAAGAACTTTCGCTTCTTTGATTTTCTGGCATAACTGGAATCTGGGATGTCACGCTGCAAGCACCAACAGTAGTTTGCGATCATGTTTGTGTTCCACCTGCCTTGATATCTTTGTTCCATGGTCTTTATATCTTGGTGGAAGCGCTCTCCTTGCTCTTCACTTACAGCACCAAGATTTGAGGGAAAGACATTTAAGTGACTGTGCAGAAAGTGCACCTTTACACTCATATTTACTCCTATCTTCTGATGCTGTTAACAAAGGTTCAACTAGAAGTTCGTAGTTGTCTGCCTTTACGTTGCCAAGAAAGTTTCTTACAACATTACAAAAAGCACTTCATGCTTCTTTCTCCAAAGTGTTCATGGTTTCCAAAAATTTCTTATCTTTCATTAGAAGCCGTGTTTTAGAAGCCGATAATGTAGAATGGTGCTTAATGATCGGTTCAGTACACACTACTTTAATACAGGAATCTGCAAAAAGAAAAATATTTAAGTCTTCATTTGTGAAAAATTCTGACGTGATTGTGCAAAATGGATATTATTTTTGGATTCAGCACCCTCAAATTAATAACATTCAGTTATTATCTTAAAGTCAGCAAAATTGATGTAGGCCAGTGAATTATCGGCCGTAAATTTACATGTTGTTGATAATCAAAATATTTTAATTGCAGAAATTTTTCAACATTTCACACCCAATTTAGGAGATAAAAAATGGTTAATGCTCTTTGTATTTTATTTATTTTTCTTTGGATTTTGTGGTGAACAACTTGTAACACAATATTCACTTGAATGGGAAATATAAAAATGTATAATTACAATCTTGAAAAGGCGATTTAATCTCAATTAATTAAAAGCAAGGTTATTAAAGAAAAGTCTCTTATGCGAAAAATCAATCACTCAATCCAGAAAATCAAACAAGAAAAACTTAAATTCTTGATGAGAATGCATTTTTTACATTCAACAAATAAATCTTTAATAACACAATTAGAAGATGACTACAGTCATGCTTTGACTCTTTCGGGAACAAAATGAAAAGTCTTAAAATCCACAGTTCAATATTTGTTGCTTCAATTAGGCCTCAAAATTAAGTGCACTAAATTTTCATCAAGCTTTAGCTTTAGAACCAGTTAAACTGCTAAAAAATTCATAAGCTCTGTGATGAATCTACTGTTCGAAGATTCGAATTTACCGATACGATCAGAGAATAAGCTGTTCTTGCTGCGTTGCTTCAAATACAAAATAAAGCTCATATTTACAATACCAGGTTTCAGGAACTGATTGAACTTTCTGGATTAATATTCTGCAAAGGATTAACTCTGCATACTTGAAGATCATTTCACTCCATGTTGACTCTTCATAGCACTAACGATGTTTCGTTGCATTGAAAACTTACGTTATTTGTCAAAATACGTACATCAAAGTACGTTATCTTCTTTAATCCTAACTAGACACTTAAATAAATTCAAAACTCCTTCACTGTATATACCGTTGATACCAATATTTCGTTTTAATTTCTTAAAACTTTTTCAAGGTTTAAATTGATGAATAAAAAATAAAATAAAATATAATAACATAAAAAGGAAGGAGAAATCTTCCACACACCAAAACAATACAATATATAACAACTAAATCATGTAATACTTAAAAATCATGAATAAACAAAGCAAGTGAATAAAAATTGGACAATAAAAATATTGACCATTGTTGTAAACAGATGAACTATATGAGACATAAAAATTCTTTTACTCTCACATTGTTCATTAATGCATTCCTATACATGACAAAGACATTTCATTTGCTCTTAAACACTTATTCTTATTAAAACAAACACAGCAATTAATGAGGCAAGATTCTATTATAAATCTTTTCTGCTTATCTTGTGTCTTAATGTACAATCTTCACGATGGGGTCCAGGTTGTGTCCTTTTAGCCTGCAATGGTCAACCCAGTCTGAAATATTCTCTTTCCTATTATTGAAAGCGCGAACATGTTCCTGCACCCTTTTTTCTATCGTCCTGCCCGTGCTTCCTATGTACGTTGCCTGCAATCTGTACATATCAAAACGTACACTACTCCCATACTATGTAATACATCTTTAGTATTACTCTTTATCTTCTTCTTCTTCTTGAACAATTTGTTGCTTTTGTAAAAAACTAAATTTAAATTATTGTCCTTACATAGTCCTTTCACTTCTTTAATGATTTTCATACCGATGGGTAGAGCTAAGCATTTAGAAAAATCACTCTGATTATCACCACTAATCAAATTATTACTAATTTTACGTCTATTCCTGAAAACATCTCTAAAGGTTCCTTCAATGAGACTAATGGGGTATTCATTCATAATTAGTCTCTCTTTTAGATCTTGAATTTTGTATCTCTGTAGATTCCTGTCTTCAGTATAATTCGTAATTCTTTTCAAGTGACCTTTAATTATATCTTTTTTGATAGATGCACGGTGATTAGACGTAAAATTTAAAATGTGGTTACTTTGATAAAGCTTCCTATATAATTCAAACGTTGGACCTGTTTTTCAATTTTTATAGTAATGTCCAGGAAATTGACCTTATTATCCTCCTCCTCCTCAACCTTGAATTTTATGTCTTTAAGGTAATTGTTTAAATAATTTAAAAATCCAGAAAATTTTCTTTTTGAACCTTCCCAAATTATTAATACGTCATCAACGTATCTTTTATAAGGAAACCTGCTCCTTTCCATAATTTAACATATGTTTCAAGCCAATTCATATACAGATTACATATTGTACCTGAAATCGGGCTACACATAGGGAAGCCCTTATTCTGTTTATACATTTTGTCATCAAATTTAAAATAACTATTATAACATATCAACTCTAATAATCCTAGAAAATGCGTTTTCTCTATTTTAAATCTGTCTCGAATTCCTTCATCATATTTAGAATTTACAATAATTAATGCTTCTTTGATAGGAATATTCGTGTACATAGATTCAATGTCCAAAGTATATAACCTAATTTTCCTGTTTTTGTTCTTAACTCTATATTCTCTAATGGATTTTATAACTTGTTGAGTATCCTTAAAAATCATTTCTGGAGTATCAAGTATCATACATTTTAAAATTCTACTGAGAAATTTACACAAATCTTGTAATGGGGAGCCGTAAGAATTAATAACGGGTCTTAATGGATAATCTGGCTTATGCGTTTTAATTCTTGGCTCAAAGGTAGGGATTACAGTCATTTTCTTAATCATATCTTTGTACTATACAAAAAAGTCAAACTTGAAATCCAGGAAATGAAAAAAGAAGGTAGCAGTATCAACTATCAGTACAAAGATACGATTATTTATTTATTATTTATATTTATTATTTCACACTACAGATTTGTTAATAGTCTACCCAAATAACAGCTTGAGATATCAAAAATCATTTAGAAAAATTGTATAGCAAAAATAAAAAAAATACAAAAAAATCTATTATCAGGGAAGTTTTTCAAGCCTTAAGCTTAATGCGCGAACTAAAGAATTAACCTAATTTATTTTTTTCCTCTTTATTACGATTGGCTTATTCTGCTTATTCTGAATATTCTGCATATCAGACCATATTACCCAACAAATATTCTTTGAACCAAATTCATATTCACATGCAATGCACTGCAAAATTCTTATGTTGATAGATAGTAGAAAAAAAGTAGTTTGATAAGGAGTGTAAGATGGGAGGTTAAAATTGGAGGTCGGTAAAGCAAGAAAAGAATGGAAAAAGGAAAATGAAACGATTAAGAGAATTATATATATAAAGAAAGTTAAAAATTATAAGAAAAAAAAATTGAAAAAAAATATTTGGAAAGAAAAAAGATAGACGAAATTAAGAAATGCAAACATGAAAACGCAATTAGGGCGGTTTTAAAAAAGGAAGGAAGAAGAGGGAAGGTAAGAGAGAAAATACATAAATTTGAAAAAGAGGAATGGGGAAATTATTTCTTAAATTTGTTACAAGGAAAAAAAAAGTGATTTTATAGAGGGGGAAAGAAAGAAGGAAGAAGAGATTAATTTTCAAATCAGGAATAAAAAATTTAAAATCTTTGAATTTGAACAAGCAATTAAGAAAACAAAGAATAAAAAGGCATCAGGAAAAGACAAAATTATAAATGAAATGATTAAAAATGTAAGTCATGAGATATATAATAGCTTCCTTAGAGGTATGAACTATTTTTGGCGAAGTCAAATTATCCCAGAGCAGTGGAGGGAAGTCAATATAGTACCAATTTTTAAGAATGGGGAAAGAGATAAATTGAAGAATTATTGAAGAGTTACATTGTCGAATAGTTTTTTTCAATGTTTATGCTTGTATGATACAAAATAGATTAAAAGAATGGACAGAGCAATGTAACATATTATCGGAAAGTACAATTTTTAATCATGAAAAATACAATTATTGAGAAACAACACCAGTTCAGTTCTTGAAAGAACAGCTTTTGATACGTAATTTCCTTGATTGATGTTTCCAGGGATAACAGCGCCATCTCTATTGCTAAAATACATAACTGAATATTATAAACATTATGAAAACATTCTGGTTTTTGCATTTTCTACAGTTGTAAATTCATAATATAATTAACATTGAAATAATTATAAACGTTCCACACTATTCCTCTTGCTTGGCTATGCAAAGTTTGTTCTTTCTTGGTCACGCTAATGCGATCACAAAACGACGCCATCTTGGACTGACTGCTCGGAGTTCAAGTTGATGACGTCATGACTGGTGACGTTTGTTCAAGACAAAATCGATCGCTACGTAATGACCATATATGGCAAACCTTTTTTTTTTTTGCAAAATACTATACTTTTAAAAAGGAAGAAAATTTATTCTTTGTTTTTGGATCTCCCCTCGGCATTTGATAAAGTGGACAGAAAGAATGGGAATTAGAGGGAAATTTATGAAATAGTATAAAAAAAATATATAAGGAAACAAAATATCAAGATAAGATAGAATATTAATTGATAAAAATGTTTTGATCAAATAAAATACTGAGACATGGGTACCCACTCAGCCCTTTACTTTTTAATTTATACATAGAAAGTTTAGAAAAGAAGTTGAGGGAGGCAAGTACAGGAACATTTAATATGGTGCAAAGTAATATTAGATATCTTACTTATTCTGACGATATTGTAATGTCAAATAATACTACAGATATGCAGTAGAATATAAATATTACGGGAAAATTCTTAAAAAAAGGAAAATTAGAATTTAACATGCAAAAAACAAATAGTTATTTTTAAAAATGTGGAAACGATGCAAAAAAATATAGAATGGTTTTGGGAGGGAATGGTAATTGAAATGGTAAATGAGTATAACTATCTAGGGTATTGGATTATTGGGCTCTATAGGCCAACTAGTCAGATAAAAAAATTAAGTAACAAAGATATAACAGTGGCAGTGGAAAACTGTAAAATAATTAAACCCGCGATAATAGGTTCACCTCAGATTCATCTGTGGCTTTTTGATATATTAGTTAAAAGCTCCGTGATTTATGGGGCAGAAATTTGGGGGTGAGCAAAATCAGGGGAATTAGAGAAAAATACAAAGAAAATATATAACAATTTTGTCAGGATTAAACTGGAATATCTCTAATAACATTTTGAGAAAGAAGATTTTTGAAGAACTCTTTGCCCATCAATTGCTAAAAGTCGTAAATTAAATTAAGAGGATTTTTGAGATAGAAGATTATAGGTTTCCAAAACAGTGTGGTATTCAAATGGAAAATGATAGAGGAAATGGAATGAGAAACAAATGGAGAGATGAAATGTCAAAGTGTTTAAATAGTATTGGTATATCAGATGCAGGAATAAGTCCTTAACGAGCTTATGTTAGTTGTTTCTCGTGGCGCATGGGATTATCTCTTGAGAGAGAAAGCATTGTTTTAATGTGTCTGCAGCAGTGTGTTTCGTTCCCTCATCCAATAAAGATGTGGGGGAAAATGCTATCCTGTTAAAATTCTCACCAACGAAAAAGGTGTGAGAAAAAGCTCTTATCCTTACAAGGGAAGTGAGGATGCCCGCGGAATTTAGCCTAGACTAAAGTTCGCCGAGACGATGGAGATAGTAGCTGTTCCAATCTAATTGCCGGGATACTTTGGCAAAAGCTGAAAAATATTAAGCCTAAGAAAATAGAAGCCCACATCGACCACAGGCATACCATTGAGAAGGTCGAATCTTTCATCATCTCATCAACGTGAGAAGATACGTATTTGTAAGGAGACAAATAGAAGCCATTCCAAGAAACAATAGGATACAGAGAAGGGTAAGAGTAATAAGAAACCTTGGGTCACAGGGAAAATGTTGGAGAAGATGGAGGAAAGGAGAAAATGGAAAAAATCAACACAGAAGAAGGTAAAAGAAATTACAAGAAACTAAACAACGAACTGAGAAGAGTAACTGATAAGGCGAAGGAAGGCTGGATGAAACAGAAATGTGAAGAAGTAGAGGATCTAGAGAAAAAAGGAAGATATGATTTAATGTACCCTGAAGTAAAATGTTTGGATTTCACAAATAAGAATAAGAAGTCCATGTGGTTGATAGAAGACGAAATCGGCAAAAAAGTTCGAGCAGAAGATGATTTCAGATGATCGACAACATTAGGGTAAATGGATCTTATGTGGAGACGAAGAGGAAGGCAGAAAATAGGAAAGATTGGAGAATGCTGGGTTTGCAGTGAAGGACCTGCCCTTGGCAGAGAACTGTGTATGTATATGTACCGAGTGGAAGGCTGGGGACGATTCCAGATTTGCCTGAAGTAAAAGCAAGAGGAATAACCGTTTTAAGCAGAAGCGAAGCAGAAGCAAGAGGACTAACCGCCTTAAGCAGAAGCAAAGGGGTCGATAGGATTGATTGGACCGCAGACAGAAGCAGTATCTGCCCGAAAGACACAGCTACTGCGGGAGCTTCTTTGATGACACGGAGATAAGATCCATACAGGGTGAAAAACCTATCTAGATAAGTTCTAAACAGAGAGACGATAATTACCGCTAACTAGAATTGAATGATCCTCCCAGAATAGTTCAGATGTCGTGAGAAAACTACTGCGGAAGAATAACCCTAACGTCGGTAAAGTCTTATCGATAAGGAAAAGAAGACTTCAGAGAAATATACCGATACGACTAAGGACAAATAGCCTAGACAAAAGGGATTAAGTTTTCTACAAGTGTTCATCAAGCGAATCCGACGTAAAAAGTAAAAAATTTATTGAACTTTGTCAGTCAGCCTAATGGGAAATATAGAAGCAAGATAGGCCTAGAAATATCAGTCCCTGGGAATAAGTTAGGATCTTAAGAATTCAACGAATTTGTTTTAGAATAGAAGTTAGCGACGAGCAGTTATCAGTTAATATTTCTAGTGTAGAAGAATAGGAAAAATTAAGGCTTCTAGAACTTGTATAAACTGAGACACATCGATCTTGATGATCCCGAATTTTCGCGATTTCACGTGATTGACGCGAGAATAGCCTCTATCCATGTCTTCTCAAAAAATGACGAGAAAAAAGGCTTATCGACTCCGGGGAAGAAGCGGCCACGAGCACGCCCCATTACTGATGTCGACGATTTTGACCGATGCCTTATTCGCCGCTGCATCCATCGCCTCTACGCTGAAGGTAAAATTTCAACTTTAACATTTTTTCTCTAGCATTTTCCTAGTGGCAGACATTCACAATACTACATTCCTTGAGACCTGCTGAAGAGGCTAATGGCCAAATCTCGCGATTTTCGAAAATCTCGCGAAAACGTGATCATCAAGAAAGATGTGTCAGATAGTAGCTATA
This sequence comes from Thereuonema tuberculata, assembly GCA_023159025.1. Lineage (NCBI taxonomy): Eukaryota > Metazoa > Arthropoda > Chilopoda > Scutigeromorpha > Scutigeridae > Thereuonema > Thereuonema tuberculata. Next base: position 414,324 of record JAFIDM010130271.1, read on the forward strand.
CGATAGTTAGGTCATCATTGAAGAAAAGAGACTTATAATTCAAGTGACAGCGGCTTCAGCGGTAAAAGGAGCATAAAGATGTTAGACTACTGGAAGAAAGAAGGTTTCTAACCAGAAGCAAGTTACGCCGGTAAGAAGAATAGAATCGTTAATTTTAAGGACATTGAAGTTTAGAGAATCCTAGTAGAAATACTGGATTATTGTGGAGCTTAAATTTATTAAGCTATTTGTAAATATTTTGTTGCCTTATTAAATGAGTTTAAAGATTTCCAAGTATTAGTATTATTTACTAATTTTGAGCACTAATTCTTACTCTGCAATTAGACATCGATAGAAATATATAATTTAAAACTTTACAAATACATATAAAGATTCTGTAATATAGAAGAGATAAAAACTTTAAAACTTACTTTTTTATACTGTGAAAGTTTTAAAATGAAAACGGATAATTAGTTTGAAGTTAAAAAGGAACTTATGGAAAAAGAGATAATGGTAAAGATGTTGCATGAAGGAAAATGTAACTTAAATTTGTGCATGTTTATAAATAATTTAAAGGAGAAATGGTCTGATATAGTAAGAAAAACAGAGGTATAAACTGCTATTATGTAAAAAAATAAAAAAAAGGGGGCGCCCCTCCCCCTTGTCAAGGCAATAGCCCATACAGATAATAATTATTTAGAATTATTATTTTTTGATAATTATTTACAATTATTATTTTTTAATATTTTACAATATTTTTTAACGTAAATATAGGCGATATTGGGTAGATTTATATAATAAAAAAAGATATCTAACATGAATAAGATAGAGGATTATTTATTGATGAAAAAACCTTATTTTTTTTAGAGAGAAAGAAAGGATATTCAAATAATTAAAATAACAACAGTATTAATACTGGTATGTTATATTGTTTATAATAACAATGAGAATGATCAATGATAGTGCATTGAATGTAGAATCAGTATTTTGTTCAAAAAATTGTTTACTTAAAAATAAGTATAACATAAAGTGTGTCCGGAAAGCTTCCATACCCCTTCATTGGTAGTCATATTTCAAGAAAATATTTACACATTAAGTGTCCAATGTGTCTGTGTGTTTGCCATCAAGCTATACACACATACAAATATTTATTCATATGCTGCTACGTCTTACTTGACATTTTTTTTGGAGCATGTTAAGTGGTGTGATGGTTTGAAGTGCGTTCTCAACTATATTGCGCAATTCTTCATTTGTAGCATAACGATGTTGAGCCACTTAGACCTTGATGAATCCCCACAATGAGTTGTCAGGCGTTGTGAGTGAGGACTTCATGACATCCATTTCAATGGAGCTGGCGATGCTGGAGTACCACGACCAATCTAGCGTCCTGGAAAATGTTCCTGAAGAAACCCGCGCACAGTCAGAGCGACGTGAATAGATCCACTACCCTGCTGTAGCCATACGCGTTCCATGATACCCGCGTCTTTAGGCTCTGTAATTAACCATGTGTAGGCCACCTGCATTCCAGTGTCAACAATTGAAACAACAGGTTCAATACTAAATATCCAAATTTATTACTACATAATAGGCGGTATGGGAACTTTCCGGCCACACTGTACTAGTAAACACAAGAGAGAGAATCATAAAACCTTTTTCACGATGTCAGGTTTCTTTGATGACAAAATAATTTTACATAATATTTTTTTAAGTATAAATTATTCTGATTTATTTCCTTAATTGAAGTTCTTGTCCTTAGGATCAACTTCAAGACCGAGAGGCTAACATGAAACGCGAGATTATTTAAATGAAAGATACTTTGAGTCCAAGACAACAATGAAAAAAAATTCTTTTTGTCAAGTCTTATGACGTTTCATGACGTTCTTGTTGACGGATCTGAAATTTTAGAAGTCAAAATTCATAAATACAATAAGGTAAGTCTGGAACATGGTTACTATCCCAAGACCGGTTTAGTAATTCTAGAAACTTAACTGTCAAATACAAACATTATTTCATAAAGGCTGACACTAAGAAATATTTCCAAAAGATATTAGACCTAATAGAACCCATCGAAGCCGTATTGATATCAGATACATCGTAGTTTTTCTCAACAACGTCACCTTAACACCAATATCCTTCATTTGTGGTGGTGTTGATAAAGTTGTTGAGGTGTTGAGTTACTTTTATATATTTAAAATTTCTATTTATAATTATCATCATTTTAAGAAGAATAAAATTAAAATAGATTGTTATACATTTAATGATTAAAATAAAAATAAACTTTTTTGTAGTGAATTACACAAGAAAATGCATCAAAACGAAGAGTTGGTGCAGCTGAGCAATCAAAGAAACTTACGGAGAAAATCAAATCAGATCCAGCATTCTAAGCTGAATATTTAAAATACGAAGCAGAACGCTGGAAAAGATGACACGAGGCAGGAAAATTTTAAACTGCTGAACATATGACTGAAAGAAACACGGTAATCAAGTAAAAAATGGAGATTAGCACATTATAGAAAAGCAAGGAAAGAATAGGAAAAATACAACAAAAAATATGAGAGAAAGAAGAAAACAAAGAAGATATCAAATAATTGAGGCGTTCACATGAGAAAGGTTAAAAAAAAGTTAAAGTATCCCTCTACAGGCCTGGGCTGGCCTTTTGGGGCGTGGGAGGTCAGGCTCCCAGCGTTTCGTGACCATCGGGACGAAGTTGAGATCGAGTGGTCAGCCCGACGCCCGCCCGCCTTTAACTCCCGGGAAAGAAACCCGGTACTCATTTCATAGAGGGCTGGGTAGACCCTAGGACCCGTTTGGAGGTGAAAGAAGCGTGGAAAAATTCCCGCCCTCCGCCGAGGCCGGGAATTGAACCCGCGACCTCCAACCCGCAGCCAAGCGCGCTGACCACTCGGCTACCAGGCCCACACATGGAAAAGATAGTAAGTAAAAAAAAATCATTATTCAAATTTTTCATAGAAAAGGTAGTAAGACGTATCGCCAATGGTGTAGCAATGGCATTAAGTCAAAATTTTGAGTGGTGTAGTTCCTACGAACGATACAAGATAGCACCTCTGGTAAATATATATGAGCTGGCAAAACTGCTTTGCTTTTTCCCTGGAAAATTTGTTTTTCATGACTTACTATCTTTCCCATGTCAACGCCTCAATTAATGCAAAAAAAAAATCACCTTCCACTTTCACTCCCAAAACTCCTGTAACATTCAGATGTGAACCGGAAGTTCGAAAAATATTGGAGTTTAGCAAAGTGGTGCTTTCATAATTGAGATATAAAATAGCAAAGCAAAAGATCTTCAAGAAGAGAAAACAAAATTCTTCATAAAATTATTCGTGGTGGAATAATTTAGAAATACATAATGATATCTTCAAGTAGGAAGCTGAATAATTTTTCAAGAAAGTTGAGAACTTCTAATCTCAAAAGATCACTATGTTAGGAGGATGAGTATCATAACAAAAGTGACATGAATTATCAAGAAAATATTGAACAGTATTTTGTACGTCATTATATTTCTATAATATCGACAGGGAAAAAAGAAACCGTGACCAAGAATAAGCTGGAAAAAAACAGAAAAGATTCATTGCAGAAATATTCATCAGACATTTCTATCCAGAATATCCAAATATTAAAGTAGGGTATTCAACATTTTATGTTGTTCAACAGAAGTCAGAAGATAGAGAAAGTAGTTTATATTCAATAAATAAGAATCTGCGTTTAAAGCCTGAAAAGCTAATTCAGTTTAAGATCATTTAGTATGAATACAATAGTAATACCAATATCATTAAAATAATTTGCCATAAAGAAGAGGATCAAAAAAATTGTTTTTACAGAGTTTGCGAACGATATTAAAGTAAAAGCTTAAACTTCGCTGGAAAAGAAAATGAGGAGTGAAGTATTTGGTGGTGGCAGTGGTGCCGTGACGACATTATGAATGCTGATGACAAAAACACGTTCACAAGATGACAAGATAAACTGTAGAAGGTACCCTTCACGAGCTGGAAAATATTTTTTTACAAGATTTGAATAAACTGTTTCCTATGTATACAAGGTATTTCAGCAATTCCGAGCTCTCAAGAGAATTAGGAACCAACCAATGCATTAATCCATATGGATTTTGCTGAGAAATATGTTTGCAAATTCATTGCTGAAGTGCACATATTCCATTTTGGATCTTCCCGCAATTAACTAACACTCCATGATAATGTTTTGTATGTCTGATCATCAATGAAAAAGATGATTATCGAGACAATTTGAGATTGGGTGGTCAGTTCAATGTTCGCCGACTTTTATTCCCTGGACAGAAACTCGTTCTCCATTGTAAAAAGAGTTGATCTATGGAACGTCTAAAGCCGAAATAATCTCGAAAGAATGCCCGGTATGAAAAATGGCTCCTCCATCCTCACTGTAGTGTCCTTAATGCATCGGTATCAAATAGTAATTTATTAAATTTGTTAAATATTTACATTTTCTGGGCGATTATCTTCATCGTGTGCTCCCATTCCCACTGCTAGGTGTGTCCAAGCATGGTTCGATGAGTATGAATATGAAAATGTAGTGTCAACTCAATTCATGTCGACATTATTGCATCAGTATCAAATGTTAATTTATTATTTTTGTTAAATATTTAGATAGGTATAATGTTTACTGATTATAAAGTTCAAAAACAAATTTTCTTTATAAAGAAAATTACATGTTTTCTAATAAAATAAATGCTATTTTAATATTAAATTCGCTGTTTATTATTTATACAAAAATAATAATAATAATAATAATAATAATAATAATAATAATAATAATAATAATAATAAAGTGCAGATTGTGCAAAGAATCTGATGAAACAGTAGATCATATTCTCAGCTCATGTAGAAAAATTGCACAGACGGACTATAAGACGCGGCATAATGCAGTTGCAAAGATGATTCACTGGAACATCTGCAAAAATTATCACATTGCAACAACAAACAACTGGTGGGAACATACAGTAAACAATGCGATTGAAAATGATATCGTGAAAATACTGTGGGATTTCAGAATTCAAACGGATAAGATCTTAGCACACAATACGCCAGATTTGACAGTGATAGAAAAGAAACAGATATGGCTAATTGATATAGCCATACCTGGTGATAGTAGAGTGGAAGAAAAAGAACTGGAAAAATTCACACGGTATCAAGACCTAAAAATCGAGGTTCAACGATTATGGCACAAACCGGCAGTGGTGGTTCCAGTGGTTATCGGCACACTGGGTGCTATACCAAAAAACCTTGGTAAGCACTTACAAGATCTAAATATTGACAAAATCTCCATCGGTCAACTCCAAAAA
>JAFIDM010130512.1:0-12816 GCA_023159025.1 Thereuonema tuberculata
TGTTGGCTCTCGTTCGCCAAGCATTTTTAGTGAACGTAAAACGTTGTGTTATTTTATTGCTATTCTTGGTTGTTTTTAAATATTTTATAATTATATCTATACAAATAGTGGAAGACACAAAAAAAAAAAAATATTCTGCCCTGATGGAAAATTATAATTTTATTTCTATGTTTATGTTTATAATTTTGATATTTTAAAGAAAAGCTTCAAAAATTGTTAAAGAAATTATCTAGAGATTAAAAAAAAATTAAGACTAAATTTTAGATATTTTTCCCCTATAAAATTTTTTAACAGTAGTTATTGCCTTGAATTCAGCTTACTTCCATTATAAAAGCAAAATATTGATACCGACATCTTGTGTTCATTCTGGCGGAAGGATACATTACATCATCTTGTAAGCCGTCTGCAAAATAAAAACGACATAATGTGTATCACAATAAAAGATTTGTCCTTCATTGAACTGATGTTGTTCAATTCTTGTATAAGCTTAATTTTATTTCTCCGGATATCCAGCATTTGCTGTATTATCTTTTGTGGGATGTCATTCAATAAAAACTCCGTCAATTAACTATATCTAATCCAAGAATTGTTGATGATCGTCCAAGAAATTGCAAGGAAAGGATTCACAGCAAAACAGTGGATTATAAACTTTGGACGTAACTACTTAATGCAATATATTAAAGCAGAAATAATAGCAATTGGAAACTGGATTTGAAATGTCGTAAGAAAACGATACGATATAACTTACATAGGGTGAGGACATTCATGATAAAACCTGGTTTTAACTTCGTATTTAACAACAATACATTTGTAAATATGAATAAAAATGTTCTCCCAATTTGAAAGGGACTATTTGAAAGGGTTTCTTTCTTAATATTGAGAAGCTCAAAACTTTTTTTGTACAATCGTAGTAATTCTCAAATCGTAGATTATTTGTGAGTTAAATCTGATTCTGGGTAGCAAGCTGTCTGCAATTTGGAACATAGCTGGGAAGATATAGACAGCAAAGGAGGTAAAGAAGGCGTCTTCTTTTTCATTGAGTTCCATTCGGTATTTATATGGATCGCTTCAATGAAAACGTCATAATAGCTGTTCTAGAACTTTATTGAACAAAGATTTAACAGTTGGTAAATCAAAAAAAAAAAAGATTGCTTCAGTCCACTGTGAATATGATTTGTCAAGTTGATAGCGTCTATTCTGTGGTCATCGCAGAATAAGATGGTGGACGATAATACTACGCAGGACTATTATTTGCTCCGGATTGATGAATTTGGATTAAGATAAACAACTTTATTATTCGTCAGGATTTATGCACTAAGTTAGAAGATAAATCTCCGAACGGTCGATGTAAAGCCCTAGTATATAAGTGAAGTATAAGGATGAGGTGTAAACATTCCAATGGACGCGTTCGATGTAAAGGATTGGTAAACGTGAATTGATAAAATTTAAATAGAATAGACGAGTTCGGAAATATTAGAAGATTAATTTATTCAATATTTCATGTTTACTGAGCAGACGTGCTTTATATAAATATATTTTGAATGATTATAAAGAACTTTAATATCTTTGAACATTACATTTCAAATCTGCATTTGATTTTAGTTGAAGATAATATATTGAGCATCCATACGCCCATCAGCCAAAACCTTAGGACTACCCAGGCTATGCAATGACCCATTCTACAAACGCACAGCGGCACGAGGTTAGGTCATCGAGCGGGTGTATAAGAGCTGACATCGAAGCTGCACGAGCAGTGTTTGTTTGCGGATGCGCTAAAGCAGCGGATTTATCCGAATTCGACAATTCAAATTGTGATGACCAGATGCCTTCATCAGAGCTTCTCCGAAACAGGAAGGGTAGTAGGTGTTCGCACTCATCAGAAGTGAAGATCTACCAAAGTTGGTCCAAAAAAAGGCGAAACAATGAACCGTCAACAAGGCGTGGGCCGGCCACTGTAATTGAGATGAGCTTATCCTCTTGTGCGAAGCAATAATAGGAGTACTGAGCACAAATCTCTCACAGTTTCAATAGTAATGATGATGTTAGTGTGTCGGAACACACTGTTCATCGAACACTCTTGCATATGAGGTTACAGAACCGCAGCCGCGCCTCTGTTAATCACTGTTCAATCCCAAAGGCGCTTGCAGTGAGCACGTGAGAAATTGGACCACTGAGGAATGGAAGAAGATCACCATGGAATTCCTGTTACACCATGTGGATGGTCGAACACGTGTGCGATGTTTATCAAACGAAGCCTTCTTATTTGGATGTGCTGTGGGATGAACACAGACAGGTGGAGGGAGCGTGGTGGTTTGGGCGATCAAGTACACTCCTTTATGGCGACTTTGTGTTCCCTGATGGACATGCTTTCTAACAGCAAGATAATGCTCCATGTATACAGCTCGGATTGGCAGGAATGCTTCACAGAATATGAGAAAAGAGTTCCAGCTATTATCATGGCCTCCAAACTCCATTGAAATGAATCCGATCGAGCATTTATGGTTTGAATTGAAGAAACGTGCTGGTGGTGCCTCACCTCAGCCACGTAATTTACAGGAACTGATGAGTCTTCTGGTGATATCGTAGTACCAGCTATCACAGGATACCTATCAAGATCTGATATAATCAATGTCTCGCCAAGGTTGTGCTGTCGATAAGAGGAGGATCAACATCACATTAAACAGCTGCCCTAATGGTTTGGCTGATCGGTTATTACAAGAACAACAGTAGAGAACAATGTACAAAGATGGTGTAGTAGAAATGGCTAACATCATCCAATGAATCCGAAACCTTTAGTGACTTCAGAAAGATACATGCCTCAATGTAAGGCTTACAGATCTTAAACGATCCAATATTTTTGTTCATGTAAAAGAAAGAAATAATTATTATAATACAGCAATAAAAGTTAGTTGCATTTTTGACTAATTCAAAAAAATTACAAAATTGTTTAAGTTAAATCTTTGAATATTAGCGTGTTTTTTTTGTTTTCATTTTACAATTGTGCTGTAAAATATTTGAATTTCTTGCTGCATGTTGCTATCGTTGAACAGAGAATAATTTGATCTTGAAATTTCTAGTTTTGTTTTATTGTTTCTTTTCGTGATGTTTAAAAGTTAAATTTCTGAATGATTAGCTTGTAAAATAGTTTTGCTTGGGATGAAGATATTTTATTTTTCTACATTGTATATATTGTGTATTTAGGTTTTCTTTTCTCTCGTTAATATCTGTAGTCCTCTTATCAACTGGTATTAGTTTTGCGATTTTCATATTGTTGTTTTTTCTATTATATCCTAAAGAGTTTTTGATGTCTAAATTAAGTTCACTTTTTTTTTTCCTGCTAAGTTAGTATTTTTGAATTTTTTATCTTTAAGAATCGCTTCTTAAATTAAATTAATACAGGTGTGGGGCAATTTTCCATACAGTTTGCACATTCTCCTTTATTAGTTAATATGATGAAGCATTTTATTTTATCATTTAAATCAACAAATTATTAATCTTAAATGAAATCTTAATAAATCAAGGATTGACATTTTTATTTTCTAAAAGCTTTATTTTCCCTCAAGGTATTTGATCTTTGAAGCTGTTTAACGTGCAGATCTAAAAGTAAAAAGAGAACCTGTGAATAATTCCTTTTATAATTCGTTCTTTTTACTTTTATTTGGTATTTTTCAAAGATTTGATATAAATTTCATATTTCATTAATTCTCGTAGATATTTTCTTTATTTGTAACTTTTTTTTGTTTGTTTGCTGTGAATTCAAAGTCCAGAAGTAAATGAAATATATCATGACGAAATGTTGTAAAAGTTTTAAAAATATTATGAATTACTTAATGAAATAAATCCGTAATTAATTTGACATAATTAACATCAGGAAAGTATCTGCTAAAATCTTTTGCGCGAAGCCACATACACTGATTGCTCAATTGAAAGTAGACACCGATGGTATAATAGTGGAACTGTGGCCTTTTGCTCTAAGCACATCATCCACTTGCCGGGGCATGCTCTCCACCAATTTCTGATAGCAAGCAACCGGTGTTTTTGCCCACTCCTCCTTCAAAGCCTGCAAAGTTGGATGCGTTGTTTGCGGTCGCATCGGAAGCTCACGAATCCGGTGCTCCAATTCATCCCACAGATGTTCAATAGGGTTGAGGTCCGGACTCTGAGTGGGCCACTGAAGTTCCTGAACATTATTCTCCGGAAACCAGGCGCTGACAACGTGGGCCTTAGGGCACGGCGCATTGTGGTGCTGGGACACAAATGGCCCTTAACCGAACTGCGACCACTACGGAGGAAGCATGGAATTGTCTAGAATGTCCAGATACTACGTAGTATCCATGTTCCCCTTGATCACAACCAATGAACCACGTCCAGGAGAAACGCGACCATACCACCACCGCCAAACTTCACCGCTGGGATGACACACTCAGGTGTCCACTTTCAATTGAGCAGTCAGTGTACTCAAGCATGTTGTGATAGTGAATAATAAAGTAAATGTAGTACGTTTGCATCATTAAAAAATTTTAAAAATGAGAAGTGAAAAAAACAATAAACAATGGAAGGTGAATAATGAAGTGCTGTGCATATGAACATGCTGTGCATGTTTTTAACACTGTATTGTTAAAAATGAAAAGAATCAAGATCTAATGGCTATTTCTAAAAGGCTTGGTCTGTTGATAATATGGCGTCATGATAAGTATATTTCGTGATGCAATAATGTAGAATGAAGAAAGGATGCAACGGGACATTGTTTATTTTGGATGAATTTGTGATGTATTGGAAAGCAGTCAAGGAATATTTTGATGTTATTAACCACGAAGTGTATAAATAAATATCTGGATCAATGTAACTAGATTGTTCCAATTATTTATTAACTTACAGCCGATCGAAAATTTATAGAACATTGAGCCGCCATATTGATGAACTCGATCGTAATACTAATAGACATACATTAAAATAAGTCAGCAACTGTTACGGAAGTGCGGAGGGAGTAAGTTAACAGAAGGGAACAGTCATCGGGTTTTGTTTTATTTTATTTTTTCCTCCTCTTCTGTTTCGATTCCGCCGCTAAGATTTTGGGAATTAAGTCAACCTATATAGTAATCCTACTAAGTTTCATTAAAATCGGCCATTTCCATATTCGAGAGGTTTCCTTGAAAATGCGATCCTCGATACGGAGGGCCGCATCCTATGGATATCTAGAGCGCCCATCACGGCGAGCCCCTAGAAGGATCTATAGAATATCCAGGGAGTAGATACTGAGATGGTTTCCCATTGCCTTCCGCAGGAAGCCATTAAGGAATAATTTCAGACTTGAAGGGACCGATGCAGACAAATAAATAAAGAAAAGGATTTTTTTTTCAAGCATCCATGGCGGCGCCGGGATTCGAACCCAGGTTCCGACACATCTGCCTCGTGGGAGGCTGCCGCCTTGAACGACTACCACTAGGCTATGCCCGAACGGCTTGATTACCATATTATAATGCCTAATAAAAAATTAATGAATAAAAAAAAAATAAACATCAATTGGTTTAGCAATCAGAATCTAGCGCTTTTCGCAAGGGTCTGGGCTCGAAAAGGCTTTTCTACATTTTTTTTTAATGTCCTGAGGAATCTCGCCTGGAGAAGCCTTTCGTAGTCTGAAATGCTTGACTGATTTATTTTTAACATAGCTTTAAAAAAAAAAAACGTTCATTGTAACTGATTTAATGGTAGAACGTGTAAGCAAATGGTGTCATTTATTCGAATAGATCTACTACCCAGTATTAAAAGCGACCGGATTTCTACGTAAAACTATTCGGCTTCTTTAGCCAGAACTATAAATTGAAATGCTAGACATCCGTTTCACTAAACGAATATCAATTCTACTGATATTATAAAATTCTATTGTGATCTATAAAAACGTACATAAAAAAAATATCTTTACCAATTTTTAATAAAAAACAAAATAGAATTAATTTTAGAAGAGATTTTGGTTATTTCAATAACAGAAAAAAATAGAATTTTTCGGTGCTGTACAGACCCCTGAACTAAACCTTAGCGCGATTACTTATAAAATGAGTACGATCAAACGGAGGAGCGAGAGTCCATTAATAAAGAAAATAAAAGATTAGCGGCTTCCAATCTCGCAACAGCTGACAAAGTATACAAATTTTGTTCGAGTTTTGAAAACATTACACACTGACAAAATCAGCGATTAACATTTACATGTGTACGAGACAATTAAGACAATGTGGTAAATATTTTAATTAATAAATAATTATAATAATAATTTGGGAAGGGCAAGTTAGAAAGAAAAATTTGCTTTATTCACAGATTTAATTATTTATTTATTTTTTTTGGACATAGTTAAATTAAAAATTAGTAAAAAGTTAGAAAAAGAAATTCTACAGACCAAAGGAGGTTAAAACCTACATGGTATTATTTGATATGTTTTATTGAAACCTACATTTTTTGACATTATTTAAAAAATTATAGATAAGTTATTCATTTATTTTTTAATAATATAAGTAAACTAATTTTACAAGTTTCAGTTTAGAATACAAAGATAGAAATATAAGTTAATAAACGCATTCGAAGGAGGGTTTCAACAGGATTTTCTCTATGGTCTAGATTTCACAGTGATACTTGCCTTGCTAAGAAACCAAGTGACTTGTGTGTGTTTTGTGGGTGGAGTGACATTTAAGATATCCTACAGAAAGAACTACGGGAGCCTCAGGGAATGTCAAATTATGCTGGCTTTGTAAAAAAAAATAAATAATAATAATTATTATTATTTATTTATTTATTTTATTTATTTATTTATTTATTTTAAACATACAATAAAATGTAAAATTTCAGAAAATACCGTATTTACTCGCATATTTTTCGCACTTTTATGGAGGAAAAAAATCGTTTTGAAATAGGGATGCGTAAATTACGCGAGAAATAAAAAAATCCTTCCGTAACAGCAAATTCTCTCCCAGAAGCTCGGTTCCCATGTTTCTCCGCATATAGAATTAGACGAATTTAAAACTGGCTATGTAACTACTATATTTACCGGTAAGCTTCTGCTTTTCACTCATTTTCGTCACAAATAGCAAATAAGTACACCGATCGCGAGTTTATCTCTACCCACAGCTGTAGCAAACCTCAGTTGAGGTGGGGGGGGGGGGGGGGGGGCTTGTAAGCGAGAGGCGACCGTCACGAAAGCAAACGTTTTATGGTCGGGTGGAAGGCAGTTTGAGACGAGCATGGTGAGGCCCTTTACCATTACAACTGACCAGTCTACTATTCGACACTTGAGGAAATTATGCGAGAAAAAAAAAATCCGAAATATGTCCTTAAAATTTGGAGTAAATAAATTACGCTAGGGCGAAAAATACGCGAGTAAATATGATACTTAAATTAAATAAACTAAGCATTCAAATAAAATTTACCTTTTTTGATTTGTTAGTCCTATTACGAAAGAAATTACTTGAAAATAAGAGGAGCATTTTGCCCACCCTGGTTCCGAGCACACTAAATAAAAAGCATTTTAGGATTTTGCCTCTGTATATATTGACCAAAGAATATAGCTAGCTACATTTCATTTCTTGAAAATTTATAGGAATTCACTAATATCACAAACAAAATAGGCTTATTTCAAAACTTATACGAGCAAAGTTATATGTGGCTTTTTTTGTTTGCATTTTTATAAATCAGTGCTGATCTATTCCTCTATTTTAATTACTTAATGAAATTTTAAATTTGTTTTCCGTCAATCCCCTGAAAATTGTACAACAGTTAAAACTTTGGGAGGAAGGATATTTTTCTATCTTCACGCGCTTAATTCTCGACCGGAACTCACATTTTGTCAACATTTCAGAGTTAGATCGCCTTAAATAAGCATACCAAGGTTCAGGAAGATTCGTTCAGAAGTTATTAGGGGTGGAGGGAGGAGCGCGCGCACTGATTCAGTGATTTGATGGTGTTTCACTGATTCACTCAACTTCCACATTGGACAGAAGAGTAGAAAATGAGATTGCGATTTATGTATCTGTTGTGTTAATTTTCTAACTTTTATTCTCTCGTATTTATTCGGCTTCTAAACTAAAGAGTTTACTTGTATTTTCTAGAGTTTACCAGTAAGCAGATCTGTGATCTGCAGTAGAACACTTTATTTATTCAAATTTTTTTTTACCAATTAATTACGTCAGTTTTAAGGGCTTTTTGGCAAAGGGCCCAAACTCCAAACCCTTTCTAATAATTAATTATACACTGATGTATACTATATTTCAGAGACGTACGTAGGAGGTATTTTGGGGAAGGGAGGAGTGCATGTTAAGAAACCAACCAGCAACATCTATTGATAAAAAAAAAAGAACATCGGTTTTAAAATTTATGGGGCCAAGATCCTTTCAACCTGCTATTGAAACAAAGGAAAAAAAAAAAAAAATTAAAATAACATTTCTCTAAACATTTTGTTATTTCTGGGGAAGGGATGGGTGGCAGGATTCCTTCGTTTTCTAGACCTGGTTAGATGATTTACTCGTATTCTAAAGGATAGTTTGTACTAAGATCTAATTTTGTAGCTAAAATAACTTAAATCGATCTAAAATTTCTTTAAATTACGAGGGTCGTTCGGTAAATATGGTAATTCTCACATAGATGGCAGCACTATGAAGAAACCATTCCGATTTGTATCTATTCACAATGAATATAGGAATGATATTCCTCTCTGTTTTGTATAAAGTTCACTAGAATCATTTCTAATCGTTATCAAACAATTATCAGTTTATCTGTCCTACAATAAATATGCCGATCTACAACTTTAGTATAAATTCTTGTTCCCGATATCTTCTTCTGTTGTAGAATTCGAAAATAAGTAAATATTGTTCTACTTACAGATTCCTCGATTTATCGATCCAAATAAATTGTCCTCTGCTATTCCTGGTAACTCTTGTATCCATAGAATTGAAATGTTGTTCTATCCTTCAGACGAGTTCGTCTCGATTTTCAGTTGTGTGTGCTGCATAGGAAACGTTTGACAGCCATCTGAATCGATCACTGTCGCATGCAAGTGCTCTTTCACCAGCATAACATGCGCCGTCTCACAAGTCGATCGTCGCAATGGTAAAACTGCACGAATTCCTCATCCACCCTATTCCTCGGACTTGGCTCCGTGCGACTTCTTCCTGTTCCTGGAGTTAAAAAGTTGGCTCGGAGGGAAGAAATTTGGCTCTTTGCTCCGAGAAATTTTCATCGAATGAGAATATCATCGACGCCGTCAATGACTATTTTCTGAGCTTGACAAAACCGACTTTTCCGACGGAATGAAAAAATGGGAAATTCGCTGGGCCAAGTGTATAGCCCTCGAAGGTTAACTATGTTGAGAATAAAATTGATTTTTTTCCCCAAAAAACTTGTTTAACTTGCTTCTTTACCATACTTTCAAAACTACGCTCGTACTTGAAGTAAGACTTGTAATTGTGAAGGTGCTGTTTTATTCATTTGATTATCTATTAATAAATATGCTTTAAGAATTACACAAAGATTAGGAATTGAGGAAAGAGGATTGATGATGATTCTCTCTATTCAACTAAAAAAAATGCATCCTTTTTCCGGATCCAATGGGTGGAGGGAGGCTACAAATGCAACTGTGGCTCTCCAACCAAAAATAAAAGAAAGAAAAAGAAAAAAGAGACTGGATTCTTTCTTTTTCATACGCATTGGAAAGGGTTACAGCTCCCATCAAGCTCGCCATTCAGCAGCAGTCTTTTTTTTTTTTATTATTTTGTTCAGGTATAGGTTTTTAGTTTCATCTGATGACTGACTGTGTATTTCTTTTCGATTACGATACTATACTCGAAGTAAATGCCGAAACAGTTTCAAAGGTCTCACCTCCGAAGATTTTAGTGTTTTTGGTAGAGATGTGAAGCCGAGACCGAATTAGTTGAATAAATAGGTCCCCGTGTATTATTACGTAAGAATACGGAAAAGAAGTCTCGACATGGCCTTAAAAGCGGACAATTCTCCTAAAGCTAAGTTCGAATCCCAGTCCTTACGTGGATCTTTGTCTTTCTTGCTCTCTTTTAGGTGTGTTTTACTTTTTCACCATTTTTCTCGATACAGTGACTTACTTCTGGCGCAGTGTAGTCTCCGTTGCACTTGTGCTCTTAAAAATCGGACTCTGAACAAACAAATAAAAAAACACGAAAGATCCTATAGAAAGATGAAACTTCTGTAGTAGGTTCAGATTCTTCTAGAGCAGCGTTTCCCAACCGGTGGGTCGCGACCCACTAGTGGTCACGGAAGGGTTACAGGTGGGTCGCGACTTGATTCTAAAATTATCAGAAACCATCCAATAAACCATCAGAAAAGATCAGAAAAATCGAAAATCGATCATATACCATACAGTATACCATACAGTATAAGGAAGGGATACGATACAAATATGGTTTTGTTCTATATTCTTCTATTCCTATATATGTGTGTGGAGGTATTCCGATAAGGAAAGGTGGGTCGCCAGCTGAAAAAGGTTGGGAACCGCTGTTCTAGAGCATACCTGTTGATTCTGGTACAAATCCGACCGGTAGGTAGGGAACTACAATCTAAAATTCTCTACAATTCGTTTGCATTCAATTTTTCATGATATTCCCAAACTATCATGTAAAATTGTCTACATTCTTGTAGTGATATTAGTGATAGTAAGATTGGGAATTGCAATTATGAACTAACTGTTATTCCTCATTGATAAATACAAGGAAGTGATAAATTACAATGCATATGAATTATTTAAGTCATTATTCATCGCCGATGTTAGTATTGTTTATTGTTGTCTAAATAATGGTATGATCAACAATATAAATTGTTAGTCTAAAAGAAATACGCGCGATGAAGAAGAGTATTGAAAACAAAATGATTGCTGGTTGTCAAGAAGTGGTCTTATAATTGTTATGAGACGAAGACGGTTGCTTAGCGACGTTGTTTTTTGGTGCTTAGAAGGATGGCCAGAGATTATCATGGGATTGCCATGAAACTAGGGATAGTGTACATCTAATAGTAACATGGATCGTATTATTAGTTATAGGTTATTCGAATGTTACTCGTAAATACAATTCGGAATGTTTAACCTAGTTAAAAGGAACTAAAATATTCTTTGAGTTTTGTTTTTCCATCTGTAAGGAAAGCGGAAGGGATTGTGCTTTATTCAACGATGGAACAAATACCGAACGCCGTACGCCATGTTGGAAAATCACGGAGACGTAGCTAATTGGAATAGCATTGAGCATCATCAAGGATTCTCGATAAAAGAAAGCCCATCCTATCTTTTCTCCAAGTATATGATAAGAAGAACTGAAGTAAGTTGCTTTTCTTTAACGTTTTACAGAAACATATACCACATGAGGACACAAAGCATTTCACAGATACATTATTGTAAGATGTTATTCATAGTGAAGATTTAAAGTACATGAACTTGCAATTAAGGAACGTTTAACGCATAAAGCGAAAGATAGGGTTAGTGAACCTTGAATTCTTGTTTTATATATATTTCAAGAGTTAGCTAAAAGTGAACTATTAGAAATTACATTCAGTACAAAGAACAGTGAATATTATTTATTGCACATGATCAAATGTTTCATAATTAAGACGTGTGTGAAGTCATTTGGAAGTAAATTGACGATGTTATTCCATAAGAGGAACTGTATATAAATACTAGCTAAAGACAGTCAAAGCATTTTGTTTCATTTATTGTACATATGTGTTATCCGTATTTTTTTTTTTTTTTTAGTTATACAAATATTATAGGCTTCATGTTACAACTTGGATCACAAAGGATAATGGCAAAATAGTTTTACCATACAATAATTATCATATAGATAATATAAAGACATTTCTGCTAAAATATAATACAGTACAAATAAACGATATTAATTTAACAATTCTTCACCTCAGTTGACCCTTACTTTTTCTTGTTCGTTAGCCTCTAAAACGCTTTTTTCTTTTTATCTTCTATGTCGTCAACTTCCTTTTTTTTATTATTATTATTTATTTTAATGAACAGCTGCGTTTTTCGGGATCTCATCTAAAAGTTGGTACGCGAACTTACATTAATGAAATGAAGAAAACTGATGTATTAAAAAAAAATGAAAAAGAAAGTTCTCTTTTACTGATAAAAAGAGTTAAGTGAGATATTTTATATGCAATAAATCTCATGTTAGAAATTTTGGTAAAATTTCAGTTTAGGGTTTTTTTTTGTTTTGTTTTTTTTTTTCGCGCGTTGCGAAATAGGTCCATGTTGGAACTATTTTTACAAACCGGAAGCTGAAGTTCATTTAACATTAGTGAAGTTTTGAAATACAGAATCGGCAATGCTTGCTAGAATGGGCATACCTTAATAAACAAGATAGAAGCACTGAATATTTACGGAATATGCGATGAATTAAATAATGAAAATAAAAATGTTAGGCCTTACCTTATGACTTTTTATGCCTATTTTGAAACTTTGTCAAACATCAATAAAACTCTTGAGAACTGGAATCAACAACGAGACTTGGTGGTTACTTGCCTCCGCAATTCGTGATACCATGCGGTGTAAAGGAGCGAATATAAGGGATATTCATGTCCCCTATCTATACTTGACGCCCATATGAGGTCCATGAGAAGCATCGTTAGGCCTAAATGATGAGGACCACATGGCAGTTCAAACATATGCTTATTTCGTCCATAACAGCGATGTTCTAAATGAATATCATCATTTGTGATGAAACCTTAGTATCTTACTTCCTGTATAATGCTATCAAATCGTTCTGAACGCCGTACGCCATGTTGGAAAATCACGGAGACGTTGCTAATTAC
>JAFIDM010130513.1:0-12816 GCA_023159025.1 Thereuonema tuberculata
CAGAAAGGTATTACAGCCTTTCACAATCATCTACTCCATTGTTTACTCATTTTAATATACGTAGAAAAAAATATATTTATTCACCGTTTTTTTTTATTAGAAAATCGACAAAATCATCATTCTAAAACCATATGGATTTTGTCTAAAAAAATTCTTGTGATATAATGTTTTATCTTGTCTGTGGAGAGGTACTGAAATGATGTTAAAATACTTCTGACTTAGTACCATTATGTTAATTTGCTGATATTCAGCCACTTTTATCAGTGGAAGTATATTTAGATGTGAAGTTGATTATTTCACATGGGATTCATTGATAAAATCCATTAATTTGCAATGTCCATAGACATCATCCCGTGGAAACCTCCGTCCATGATTAGACATAAAAGGAAAAAGCATGACCATACTTAGGCCTATGTATTAGACCAGCGATTTCCAACCTTTTATCACTTGCATATCTCCTGTTAGCCCATTTTCATAAATTGTTCCTGGAATATTAGCAAGATGTTTGTAATTAATGTTTACTGTTATTTGAATTTTAGACTATATGTTCTAACTGGAAATAAATGGGTCACTAAGGGATTTAAAAACTATCTAATTATAAGGTGAATAAACACATACCGCCCCTCACCAAAGCATGAATTAATTTCACAACTTTTGCCTTATCTCTCTTGTTTATGCTGACATATCTGTCTTTTCCCGCCTTTATTTAATATATTTCCCAGGTTGGAAACCACTGTATTGGATGATAGTTCTGAATTGCTTTAATATAAAGTAAATTGTAGTGTTGGGCTTATAAGAAATTATTAAATTTCAATATTTTCAGAAAGAAAAAGTTTCTTTGAAATATATTGATTTGATTCATGTATAGAAAATAAACATTTCGTTGGACATTAATTTCAATTAATTTTTATTTTAGAAAAATACAATTGTTTATTGAAACTTATGTCTATTCTAATTAACAGCAAGTCCACGACAACATCCTGTCACCTCATCCTGTACATGTAACCCAATCATCATTAAGTTCCATATAAAAACTCCATTAAATGTAAGGTAATACAATCACCAGTTGTGCCTGCATTTGAATAAAATTAATATATGAATAAAAATGTTTTCATAAAAATATAAAAATATATGTTTTCTATGAGTAATTGTGCTTTTGACAGTTATTGGCACTACTATCGGTAACAACGATCGCTATTGCTCAATAGTTGTTCAGATTTCACAATGAGAAAATAGCTCAGTGAAGCATTAGCAATGATATCATCTCTTAAGCATTGTAGCCGAGTATTAGGGCACTTGACTGCGAGTTGGAGGCGTTCAATCCCCGCCGAAGTCCCGAATTTTTCCTCCACCCTGTCCCCTGTAGAATGGGTACTGGGTTTCTTTCTTACCCGAGCTTTGGGCTGACCACCCCACCTCCTCTTAATTCAATGTCAATGAAATGACCTTGTACAGCTTCCATGGTCCATCAAGGCTCTCGTGAAATACATATAACTAATCTAAGAACTAATTATCTCAATTTTCTTTGTGGTCGTCTCAGACTGCTGTGAACCATTATTAGATGATTTCGGCAGTTGTCGTCATTTCGGGTTGTTGGTAACAGTTCTTTATATCTATTCATTTTCCACTAAACTAATGTATGGCAACTTTATTCTGTGGATGTGAAAAAATTACCAAAAAATAATGTGCATTTGGAAAAGTGCTTTTATAGTTTTATACTTTTAGATTTTATAAAAACAAAATAAAAGTATAATTTTTTTGTATTTAACAGGTGCAACTGTTATCAATAGAAGATAATTCTGTATTTCTATTTGTAATGGAAGGCTATGCTGTAGGTTTTGGATTACACTCAAAATTCCTTGGAGAAATAGTAGAGGTATTGAGTTCGCTTAAAGTTTGTTAAACGAAAAGAAATTTCATTATTTTCTTGTAGCAATATGTACTTAAATTATCATTCTTTCATGAATATTGTATTTCCTGAAATTTGAAATTAAACATTAACAGCTGAACAATTTAACGGAAATGGTCAAAATATTCTGATAAAAACACAAACTAAAATATTTGAAGCAAATTTGAACTCGGTAAATTTGATAAAATATGAAACAAACATATATGGTTTCTATTGCTGTTTTTAAGAAACTTAAAAAAATTTAATTTTTTAAAAAATAATCGTTAATATATCAAAACAATAAATTTATAAATAGTTTCACTTAACAGGTTGCAACCCAAAAATGTCGGTTTCGTTGATCTACAAATATCACCACTTCTAGGAAAGTAATTAAAGAATGCTTTAGGTATGTAGTTATGTCTGTTGAAGGATCACCCCTACTGCTTATGGTATCGACTGGTCATGAGATTCTTTCTGTATTCTTCGTTCTGTTTTGTGAGTTCAATTAAAATATGGAGACTGGATATTCAACAAATAATGCTTTGAGTTCTTACGAGGCTTATCAACCACTCAAGTGAAGAGGAACATATATATTGTTTTCGGTTTTGACTATGAGAACCTGCTATCAAGTCTGAAGAAGAGTTCATTCCTGTTATCCCTATGGACTTATAATTAGCCATAAAATAATAAAGATTTCCAAGATTACATTATATTTGTAGTTTATTAAATTCGGCTTGAGTATTTATTTACCGTGATTTTAACTACAAGTTACTATCATTCCCACTCTGCTACTTTACAAAGTTTTTATTTTGTGACAGCTACAACCGAAAATACTAATATTACACAAAGGTAAAATATATAGGAAATATAGATACAACATCAACATCAAAACAATAGAAGTACAAATACAAAAGAAAATAATTTTTTTTTAATATTTTATAAATACAATCAAAAATAATTATTAAAAAAAAAGATTTTTTTCAACTCTATAAAAATAATAATAACATTACTTGAAAATTATTATAAACTCTGTAAAAAACAAAATTACAATGCTGTTTGTAAAAAATGCAACACCATGAAGGAATCATTAAAATTAAATGAAATTTGCAGCACATGTCAATTATAGGATGTTATGCAAAATAGTAAAGTTTCAGAGCCACCGCGCATGCGTTGCATGCGCAGTGCCCTCTGAACTGATGCTGAAAGTGTATAAATAGAGGGCTGTAGCGGAACGTTTACAATAGTTAATGATTATTCGTTAGTGGCGAACGTTTAGTGAGTCCCAAGTATGCCTCCACGACGGAAGAATGAGAAATTCCAACAACCTACGGAGGGTTAACGGGTTAGACGCCGACCAACCACATCCCACACGTGCTCAATAGGCGACATATCCGGCGAATAAGCAGGCCAAGGAAGAAGTTGCATGTGTTGGGCTGAACAGAAGTCTCGAACAGTCTTTGCAGTATGTGGGCGTGCATTATCCTGCTGTAAGATAGCTCCAGGGATGCATTGAAGGAAGGGAACGACTTCGGACTGGAGCACTTCACGGACGTACCTGTTGCTATTGAGATTACCCTCAATTCGTAGCAAATTGGATCGTCCATGATACGCAATCGCACGCCGGACCATAACTCCGGGTGTTCGGCCACTATGTCGTTCGATAACGCACTCTGGAAGACTGCGTTAACCGGCATATTATCTAACACGAATGCGGCCATCATGGTCCCACAAACTGAAGCGTGATTCATCTGAAAAGACAACTTGGTGCCAATCAGCTTGCCGGGCTCTGTGCTCATGAGCCCATTGCAGACGCAGCTGTCGATGGTTTGCCATGAGGAGGATCCTGTATATAGGCACCCTTTGCACGCAGTCCACGGTTTAGCAAACGTCAACGAATTGACGAAGCCGATATTAGTACACCTGTAGCAGTAGACCAACGTGCTGCCAACTGCCTGGAAGAAGCTGTACGGTCATTAAGCGCCATGCGGAGCAGGTGTCCATCGTCGCACACTGACGTCACCTTCCGTCGTCCACTGCCAGTTTTTCGAGTTGTTCGGTGCTCGTCGGTCCACTGCTTCCAAACTCTCATCACTGAGGAACTGTCTGGCTGCACACGAGCTGCTATTGCGTGATAGAAAAATCTTCGTTCTCGAAGGCCGATAACTCTCCCCCGTTCAAGCTCCATAAATTGTTCGAATTTCTCCTTCTTCCGTCGTGGAGGCATACTTGGGTCTCACTAAACGTTCGCCACTAACAAATAATCATTAACTATTGTAAACGTTCCACTACAGCCCTCTATTTATAAGCTTTCAGCATCAGTTCAGAGGGCGCTGCGCATGCCATGCATGCGCGGTGGCTCTGAAACTTTACTATTTTGCATAACATCCTATAATCGACATTTGCTACAAATTTCATTTAATTCTGATGATTCCTTCATGGTGTTGCATTTTTTACAAACAGCAATATAATAAGAAAAATATTAAAATTAATAAACTTGTAAATAAAAATGAAAATCAGCAACCTTTGATGGCCCCTTTAAGAATTTAGAAACAGTGGTCAACGAATGTATACAACAATATTACAACTTATAAGAATCCACAAACAGAAACACAATCAACGGCATTAATTCTATTCAAGGTTAATTCTATCATAACAAAAAAAAATCGCTAACAAGCATTCAGTAAGAATTGATAAATTAAAAATAAGTGATATTAAAAACTACGAATATACTTTTTGGAGAATTTTTAGTTGAATTATTTAATATTTGTTTAATTCTGGAGTTTTACGGCAATTTGGAAAATAGCCAAAAGTACTGCTATATAATAAAAACACAGATAACATTTATTTAAATATTATCATATTTTTTCAGTTTTATATAAAATGTCTAAACATTTTGAACTATATCTATATGCAAAATTGAATGCAAAATTGACACTATAAATTCGAAACGGACTACTACAAAGAATGTGCTCTAAAAATTTATTACAAAAAAGCACAACTTATTTATTACAAAAACACTACAATAAGAACGGTCGGTTTTATACAGAAACATGAACCAATGAAAATTCAATGTGATCCTTGCGTCTTCCCAATAGAATGGCTGTTGACATCTCATTAGTATAGGCAATATGGAAATTTTGGAACCCTGTTGGAAAGATTCCAAAGTAAGACTGTAAACATTGCCATGTACTGGTTGGGGGGGGGGGGGGGGGGTTTTTTTTTTTGTTGCATTCCTGTTTATGTTTTGGAAGGGATGCCACTATGAAGAAATGTTCTGAAATTGTAAAAAATAAAAATAAACGGTAAATATACAATAAAAATGATTTATCTTTTTTTTCTCTTTTAGAGAAGAGATCCATTAACAAATACTACTGTAATGAAATCATTATTTTCACAAAAAAGAAAAAAAATTCATTTCGATTGATTTCCATGCAACACTGTTTCCTAAATTGAATAAAATATCTGAACCGTTTGGTTTATGTCTTACAAGTCTTGCTAATAGCACCATTCAACGAACGTTACATTCTCAGCAACATAATAAGACGTATACTGAAAAAGCCAAGGTTGTCGTATATGGATTACGATGTATTGATAATGCATGACTATATGTTGGCGAAACCAGCAGATGAGTCTTAGACTGAGTATCTGAGCACCAAAGAGCAATCTTGAACTGGAATCCGGAATATCTCATCTGCCAGCATTCCAGAGCATCGCAACATAAGGTCAACATCGATCATCTAATCATCTTAGGAAAGTGCAACAATAATTTTTAAAAGAAAATGCACGGAATCCTACTTTAGCTTAACAATAGCCGAAGCCTACAATGACCATTTATAAGTGCCAGCTATCGCGGAATATTGGTTACGGAAGAAACAGTGCCAGAAGAATGAAAAAAAAAACAAATTAACAAATAAATAAGATTTGAAGAAGAAAACAGAAGTAGCAAAAAGAAATAAGCAGGAATGCAACAAAAAAAGAAAAAAGGCCCCAACCAGCACATGGCGATGTTTACAGCCTTAGTTTGGAATCTTCCCAACAAGGTTTCCCAGGTTTCCATGTTGCCTATGCTAATGAAATGTCAACAACCATTCTACAGGAACGATGCAAAGATCACATTTTATTTTCATTGGTTTATGTTTCTGTATAAAATCGATCATTTTTATTGGATAATTGTTACGGTTTGTGTAACTGAAACCGAGGTCGTGCTTATTTGTAATAATTTGTAGATTGAACATTTTTTGTTCATCAGGTGTACAGGTTTCAATTTTACATTTATAAATATGAACAGAGCACGTAAAATCATTACAGTTCATTTTGAACTACATATTACTGAAAGTATTTAAAATAATTAAAATAGCAGACCTTTTTTTTTAAGTAATATTTTTTTTTATAAATAAGTGAATTCACTACTTAGGATCATGCTACAACTTCATTTCCTTTTCCCTGTGTGCAGCTATCTCTGTCTTTAATACTCCTGCATGCGTTCGTTGGCCTGCTTCCGTTGATCTTCAGTCCAGATTCTCCCGATCTTCATGACTGTGGCTTGAAAAATTTGGTTCACTAACGTATCAAAACCTATTTCTGTCTAACATTTCAATCGCTGAGATGTTTAAAATTTTCAAATCCCTCTTTGTTTCCTTAATCCATGCTGCAATGGTCTTCTTTCTCCAGAAGAATTCAAATATTTGTTTAGTAAGTCTATTTTCATTCAGTCTATACAAACCTCCGCGGAACGTCAGCCCCCTCTTCTTCATGGTCTTAGAGATTCTTTCCACCTTGTAGTATACATCTTTGTTGCTCCAAAGTTTCCATCCATTTTCAGTCTGAAAAGCACCCATAATTTTTCTGAGGATTCGTCATTTCAAGATCTGCAGTTTTTCTAAAACGGACCATATAATATGAAATTTTATTCCTTTTTTTCCCTTATAAATGTATTTATTTATTTAAAATAAACTTCCTTTTTAAAATTAGTAATATCACTTAGTGACTACACGTAAGTATATTTTTAATGCCTATTAAAACTTATATTTGTAATTTTCTATTAAAGGAATTTTACTTTATGTTACATTACAATAAACGTTTTAGAAAACATCAAAATTTTGTACTTGCACCTCATAAGAATGAAATATCAGATTTATTGCTGAATTTCATTCCTGATTCATATGAGCAATTAGTAATTTTGCATTCTAAAAGCTATATTTTAACTTCCTTTTTCTAAATTCAGAAATAAAGTTTACTGTATGTAATATAATAGACAAAAACTAAAAGTCTTTAATCAACAAAAAACTTGATATAATTACATCGGTTGCTAAGTGTTTTCACCATAATTCACAACAAGAATCAGCAACATACATTATTACAAATATGATCACTCTTAATTATTGTCTTTGGCCTAGATATTGTTTTATCTAATCCCCCCCCCCCTTTTAGTTAGACCAACACATAGGCCTTTAAATAGCTTGGCATCTTTCGGTCACGTATAGGTCTTTGCGAGATTTCTGAGGGGTTTTTGCGGTATTTCCGAGCCTTTGTCTGAGTTTCGGACCGAGGATGAATCTTCTGCTGAAATGGGCATCAGAGATGACTCAGTCTCTGATGGAATAGAGTCAATTGAAGTAGGTGTGGACACAAGAGTATCTCTTAACGTAGATTCATCTACATTTTGTGGTGGCGTCACTGATGGGGAGAATCTATGTTGAATATCTTGATCCGACTTCAAAGCATCTGGAGTTCCTCGCGGTGCTAGATATCGAAGTGACACCGTAAGTTCACGACCATCTCCTAAACGAACAAGAGCATGATTTTGATTGACTTCTACTAAATCCACCTCATCTCCTAGAGAGACATATTTTGAGTGTTTATTTTGACGCCGCATAAGGATTTTTCCTGGGATCAAAAGCCAGGATGGAAGAGATGAACCATTAGGAGATCTTCTAGAGTGTTTAAACATTCTTTCGTGAGGAGTCTCATTTGTTGCAATACAGAGGAGTGAGCGGATACAATGTAAAACATCTTGAAGTATGTTTTCCCATTGAGTTATCTTAAGTCCTCTAGATCGGATAGCAAGAGTTATGGTTGTCCAAATGATACCGTTGTTACGTTCTACTTGCCCATTACCCCGTGGGTTATATGGTGTTGTACGACTAGTTGCAATTCCAAGGGAATGTAAGAAATTCCTAATTTCTTCTGATATAAAAGATGTGCCTCAGTCTGACTGTACATATGCTGGAATTCCAAATTCAGTGAATAATTGATATAATTTGTTGATAACAGTTGAAGAAGACATATCTTTATAGGGGAATGCAAACGGAAATCGAGAATACTCATCAATAATCACGAGTAAATAGCGATTAGCAGATGCTGAAGGTAGTGGTCCCTTAAAGTCTATGTTTAAACGTTCAAAAGGAGAGGTAGCCTTAATAAGTTTTCCACTAAATTTGGTAAAACGAGGTTTTAATTTACAGCAGACATGACAATCATTAATTACTTTCCTGACTTCATCAATAGAATAAGGCAAATTTTTGCTGCGAATATAATGATATCGCCGAGTAACACCGGGATGACATAAAGCAATATGTAGTGATTTTAAAGGTATGTTGTTGCTGGTGGATGAACAGATTCTCGAGAGAGCGTCCGCTGCTGCGTTGTCTTTGCCTGGTCTGTAGATGATATCGAAATAGTATTCTGATAATTCCAAACGCCATCGTAAAATTTTTTCATTTTTAATTTTATTCTTAATCTTGGCGTTGAACATGAATGATATTGATTGCTGATCGGTAATTAATTTGAAAAAACGACCATGCAAAAAATGTCTCCATCTTCTCAATGATTCCACAATTGCATACGCCTCCTTTTCTATAGCGGAATGATTTTTCTCTGATTTCCTCAGTGTCCTGGAAAAGAAAGCAACCGGACGTTCTTCTTGGCTAAGTGTTGCACCTATAGCATTCTCAGATGCATCCGTTTCTGCTGAGAAAGTCAAAGACTCATCGATACATTTAACAGCAGAATTGGCTATGATTTGCTGTATATCTATAAATGCATTTACAGCTTGTTCATTTAGTGGAAAAGAAACACATTATGTTAAATACTTAATACGTTCCGAAAAACGTGGTACCCATTTTGAATAATGAGTAAACATATCTAATACACGTTTTAGTGCGTTTGAATCAGCTGGAATAGGATATTGTAGCAATGATTCGAGTCGTGAGGATCTGGTTTGATTATATTGTTTTGAATAATATAACCTAAAAATTTGATGCAAGTGACTGAAAATATAGATTTTTCTTTATTTAACGTCGAATTGTACTTACTAAATACTCTGATGAATCTATCTAAATTGTGATCATGTTCAGCTTGATCTTTTCCACAAACGGAGACATCATCCAGATAATTTGGTCAATACTCCGTTGAAATTCAGATACACCATTTGTAACTCCAAAAGGAATCCTCTTAAACTGGTACAGTTTGCCATTTGCTTCAAATGCAGTATAAAGTTTGTCTTCATCTCGAATTGGGATCTGGTGATTTGCAGAGCGTAAATCAACTGCAATAAAGACTTTATAATGAGCGACCTTGTTTACTAGTTCTTCTATTCGAGGCTGAGGATAGGCATTAAGTGTATATTTGTTAATAGTCTGAGAATAGTCCACACAAATCCTTTTCTTGCGGCTTTCAGCTGAAACCATTACTACTTGAGCTCTCCATGGTGAAATACTAACTTCAATAACATCTTCCGCTAACAATTTGCGTATTTCAGAGTCAATAAACACCCGATCTTCACTTGAAAACTGATGAGATTTTATTGCAATAGGTTTAATGTTCGGAGATAAATTTTGGAAAAGGGCAGCTTCTGGCACTATAGCAGCAGCTAAATTACAAACTTGAATTGATGACCTTGGACCACCAAAAGTAATAATGATAGATTTATGTTGTTTTAAAATATCATGGCCTATTAGAAGATCCGCACATGCATATGGAAGAACCCAGATCTTGATATCCTTATAAATATTACCTAACATTGTCACGCGACAGCTACTAGTTATTTAACATGAAAGAGATTTAGAAGCCATAGTAATATTGTTGTGTTCAGGTTCCAATTTTACTTTGATTGCATGAGCGAATGATTCATTAATAAAGCTCAAAGAACTACCACTATCTATTAATGCTTTTGCGGGATGATTATTCACTGCTACATTTATTATTGATTTTGACAAACATTTTGGGCTCATAGCTGCAGCTAATTCATCAGTGAATTAGTATTTCCAACATTTCCTATCATAGACTCTGAATTCGAACTTGCAGTAGTTTGTTTAGGATTCGTCGATCGGCAAACGACTGAGAAATGCCCCACTTTACTATATTTTCTGCAAGTAACATCGCGAGCTGGACAAATACTTCGAGGATGTCGAGACCGACCACAAAATTAGCACTTACTCACTGCTGCTGAATTAATTGAGTTTATAGAGTTTTGTCTCTTTCATTGCTGGTGCCTTAAGTTCAGAAACTGCATTGAGAACTGCTGGCGAAGAGATCGTATTGAAAGAATTAGAATGAAGTTACCCTAATTCGTTGGGTAACTGACAACGAGAGGCTAATCTATGCCTTGCATAAATCTCATTTTTAGGCTTAATATAAATGTTTTTCAAGATGTCAATCGCATCAGAATAGTTACTTGCTTCATTTATGTATGAATAAATGGAAGGAGCAACATGGTTAACTAATAGATTGAGCTGTACCTCATCTGTAGCATTCTTCACTTCCTTCACAAAATTCTCGAACGTTTTTAACCAATGGACCCATTCTGTTGCTGCATTAGTAGAACTGGGATCCACTTCTAATCTGTCTGGACGTAAGAGACGCTCCATACGTCGAATTGTTTTTTGTTGATTAAAATGTAGTATATTAGACAAAAACTAAAAGTCTTTAATCAACAAAAAACTTGGCATAATTACATCGGTTGCTAAGCAATCAGTTGCTAAGCGTTTTCCCCATAATTCACAACAACTAGAATCAGCAACACCCATTATTACAAATATGATCACTCTTAATTATTGTCTTAGATATTGTTTTATCACACTGTAGAAACAAATAATAATAGAAAAAAATTCTAATAGTCCTTAATATTTTTTTGAAAAAGTAATAAATTTTAAGTATCTTAATCTGCTATTGCTAAAACTATCATGAAAATAGATTTTTATTTCTTTTTTTAGATGCATAATGTGAATTGGAAGAAAAACCCTTGTGAAAATGGAAATGATGTAGAGAAATGTGTAACCAAATGCCTTGAAAAGACATTATATTCGACCTTACAATGCAGGTATATTTTAAGTTTCCTAACTATTAATAAAGGTATCTTTCATAAAATTTGTAAGTAATTTACTTCTAGAAATCCTATTAAATAATATTTTTTTAATATCTATATTATTTAGTCCTTCTTTTTGAAGGACTTCATCAGGTGGTTATAGAGGTAAAGAAGCCAAAAAACTATTCTTTTTCCTCTACATAACATAAGGGTTAAAAAAATAAGAACTAAAAACATTTTCGTATACATGTTAACAATTGAAAACTTTCTTATTATCTTACAGTATAGTTATTATTAATGACAACATAACACACAATAAAGAAACAACATCATGAACAACAAAAACATTACAAATAATAATACTACGTAATGAGAGTTTTAGGTTTTTTAAATTTTTTTAAATTGTTTTAGTTTATTTTTTTTTTTAATGTTAGTCAATTAAAATATAAATTTTGGCTAATCTTATTTTAACAAGTGTCGAAGTAGTAGTTGTTCGTAAAAATTAATTTATTCTAAAGTTATAAAATTATAAAATTAATTGCAGTTTCAAGCTATTTTAAAAAAAAAAAATATAATGTATAAATAATTGAAAATATTTGATTTACTGGTGATGTACATCAATGCAGAAAGAAAGGTCACTATGGTTATGGTAACGTTCGTTCGAAGAAAAAAAAAGTTCAACGTAAAGCGTCCTGTACTAAAAGGTTTCGATATTTGAATGTTAGAAAGTTAGGAACGTCAAGATAAGAGAGGTGTTCCAAAAATTCCGAACTTTCGAAATAGTGCGCAAACCGGAACATAGAGGGCACTGTGGCAGTACTTTGTCGCAGATTTTTACAACTTCCTGCCGCTTGTATCGGACCTCTGTGAGCATTAGTTGTTGAGCTATATCTGTTCAGGTGAGCAGATGGCTATTAAGGTGAGCAGGTGGCTACTGAGTCACAGTGCCCTCTATGTTCCGGTTTGGGCGTTTTTCTGTAAGTTCGGTTTTTTTTTTAACATCACTCGAACTGTCAATGAGAAACACTATGTTCTCACACAAGTGGGAAAGTGTATTAAGTTGTCAGTTGATGTTTTGAAAATTTGTTATAAACTCCCCAACTTCATTATATTTCATTTGAAATTAAAATTGATCAATAAAGATTATAAAAAGATAATATTTCTTTCTTCTCAATAATCTTTTTTCCTGAGAATGAGAGATATTATTACCTCCCAAACTAATTTCGCTTCATCCCAAAATACCCTGTATACATGAAAATTGGACTCCCTTATCTTCATGTGTATGATTTATTATTTTTTTTTTGTTTTATTTTTTTTTAACATTTAGGTTACCATTCATGACAAATGCTTCGTTCAAATATTGTGATGACCCCAAAGTTTTGGAAAACTTCTTGTATGTTATGGAAAAACATATCAAAAAAGATGAGTGTAGACGACAATGTCCTCGAAAATGCTCTGAAGTTGTTCATTTTTTTAGTCCACAAATAGTTAAATTATATGAGAAAGATTACACAATGTCCATCCAGTATTTCGAAAGACAAAAAATTGTTATAACGGAGCAGGAATGGTATTCCATACCACAATTAATAGCTGAAGTAGGAGGTAGTTTAGGAGTATTTATTGA
>JAFIDM010130514.1:0-12816 GCA_023159025.1 Thereuonema tuberculata
TTTTTTTTTGGTTGTTAAAATTGAGTTGTATGGTGCAACTGAATTCGTCTGTGAAAAAAGTGGCGCATGGTATGCTTAAGGTTGGCCACCACTGATCTAAAGGATCATTTTTCACCCAAAAAGAAAAACGAAATACCAACCATATCTAAAGCTATGCGAACACGAAGCAGCTTTTGCTGGGCAACTCGATGAAAAAGTTGCCCGCAGGAAAGTTACCAACGACAGTTACGGGCGAAAACGATGCAGCTTGGTGGGCGCCGCCATGCGAACAACACACGAAGCACAGGACGAATTGCAATGACGTCATTTGACAATACGTCATGGAAATTGCAGTACTGCCATGCAACACAGGAACGGCAATTAACGCCAACAAAACAGAAATAATGCGATACTATTATTAGCTAATCTTATTCGCAGGAGAAGGCAATAATGCGAAACACGAAAAACAATGATCGACAGCCGCTATTATTAAAGTGGAATTGCCAACAATGACGTCCCTGACTTTGTTCAGAAATTGGCAAACTGGCAGCAATTGTTGTTTTGATTGTTGCAGTGTAAAATTGCAAATACCGAGGTTTATCCAACCCTCTGTAAAATTCTACCGCATGAAATTAATGCATTTACATATAAACTTTCTTTCTGCGTGAAGGAATTTCAGAAATATCTGTTATTCTGTCTGTAATCGCTGTCCGTCAATTTCAATCGACGGCAATTTATTTGGGCGCCATGTTTTCCCATGGGCATGACGTCATGCGTGACGTGTTCCAACGCTGCGCTATGATTGGGTGTGCCCAGGCAGCTTTTGGAGTTGCTTAATTATATCGAGTTACGGATAGACAGACGAACATAGCCAATTATATAAGTTGATTTGCTTCTACTAGGTTCATTTCACTATTTCTAATATCTAGGATTCCTTATTTTCTAATCTCGACTCTTATTCATTACCTTCATGCTTATCCTTTTCTAATATCTTAAGTCCAAAATTAACCCTTTACATTTGCCGTTTTACTCTTCGTACGTTCTTTTTTCTTAATTTCTACTAATTTTATTTATTTTTCCCTAGTTTCTTCAGCAAAATCTTCAGTACCTCTAAAAAAAAAGTTTCTGTTATTTAATACTGTTTATGTTTCTCTACAATCAATAAATTTTCGTTTCTTCAGTCTGTTTCCGTAGATAATGCTAGAGTTAGTTTACTAATTTAATGCTCATTCTCTGTTCTACGGAATTGTGTTCTGTCAAATCTATCTTTATAAGCGATTTAATTTTATTAGTGTAGTAATTTTTTCATCGTTTCCTAAAATCATTCAGCCAAATCAGCGCATACTATTATTATCACGAACTCTGAATACCTTTTCTTCTTTTATCGACAATGGTCAACTTTGGACCATGATCTAGCCCTATCTGACAACGTCAGGGTGAGGCTAGGAAATTGTAGAAAGGGGGGGGGGGGCGAGATTCACATCTCTGCCAGAAATAACCCCGAGATTGTAAGTCCCAGGGAGAAACGGACGAAACACAGAAGAAAGAAACAAACAGCCATGCCATGCCGGGATTCGAACCGGGTTCCGACACATCGACCGCTCGGCCATGGCGAAACGGCTGAATACCTTTTGTTGTATAATATTTTTTTTTACGTAATTTTCAATTAAAATGCATTCTCAAGAAAGTAAATAAAAGAATTAAATAATTTTTGAGCTATTTAGTTTGAACGATTTTTTTTTTTTTTATGATGTTCTTAATTTCACTTCTGTAAGAGATAACGAGAAAGAAATGATATTTGATTTTACAAAATATTAAACAAAGTATTAAATTCTATACCTTCACTTTTGTGTGTTTTTTATTTAGAACTACAGAAAAGTTGTTAACATATATCAAGAAATCCCATTTTACAACAAAAATAATGATTTTTTTTTCAATTTCAACTGATAACAGATATCAAAACTTAAGTTAAATAAACAGAAAATTAAAAAGATTAAAATTAAAAAATAAAAGACATTAATTTTAAATGGTGTAAGAAAAGAAAAAAAATGTGAAAAAAAAAACCTATTATTTATTTCTTGAATAATTTTTTTTTTTTTTTTTTAAATGATGATTAATCACTGAAGTTAAACAAGAACATATAATTCCACAAAAATATATGTAGATTTTATTACATAGACTTATGTTAATTTCCCAAGGGATTATAGAAGTTAAATTTTGCTAATAAGCATTTGGAAAATTAAAGAATAATTAATTATATATAAATAAATGGAAACCAAGTTATTATTTTGAGCTTTTTTATTACGAATTATAAATATAAGACAGCCAAAAACGAAATTTTGTTCACAATGTTAAAAGCCAAATTTTCATAATTCATGAGGCTTAGGGATATAGATCTGAAAAAGAAAAAAAAAAAAGTTTGTTACAAATAATCCAAGGAAATTGATTTCAAAAAAAAAAAAAAAAATATTTAGTAAAAAATGCATAAGAAAATAAAATACTTCTTACATACGGATCTAAGAACAACAAGCAGATCAATGTATCAGTTCTACAAAAGAAAAGAAGAAATAAAATCAAACATGAACTTAAAATTCTGTATTGCTTTAACAGATATACAGTAAAACCCCGGTTACCCGAACTCGGGTCAACCGAAACCCGGGTTATCCGCAACGCCTCCGCAAATCCAAACAATAATACTTATTGTTCGTAATTAAAAAAATTTTTCGCGGCACTGGCGGATAATCCACACCGCGGATCATCCGCTCGTAGATAATCGGGGCTCTACTGTATATAGATGAAGCTTACTATAAACCTAAAAATGTAATTTTAACGAATAAAAAACATAAGTGTAGCGTACAAAGAGATTTTTGAATTCGTTTGACCTTCAAAACCTTCAAAAATAAGTACTGTATTTATAATATAAACTACTACAGCTGTATTAGATGTTCATGGCTTAACCCCAAAAAATTGTTATCCGAAAAGGCATCCCCCCCCCTTTAGTTCGGTTAACCGGGGTTTTACTATACTTCCAAAAATATAACTCTTCATGTTGGACTTACATTTGATCGGTTAGATCGACAGTAACATTGGATACATCTAACAGCTGCATTACATTGTTGATAGCCTGGATCGGGTTTCCATTCGAACTAGAAAGATACAAATTATTACTTACTGTTTCAGTTATTTATTTTTTAAAAAAAAACAAAAAACTACTTAATAAAATTAACATTAACGTGCGTACAATATATTGTACATATTGTACGCACGTTAATGTTAATTTTATTAAGTGAAGCCAATATTGTTTTATTATTTTTTCAGTCTTTATGTTCAACTCTCAACATTCAATAATTAAAGCTATGGACAATCAAATGACCTGGTTCAGGACTTCGCACACCCCTCACCGCCAGCAACAGTGGAACTTATCTGCATTTGAATATCATTTGATTCTCGCCTTCGTTTATATAAAGACTGATTTTTGTATTTTATATGTACTTTCACCTGAAGATGTCAATCTGAGTATTGACGAAATCGATTGTGAGCTCTTTTGCTTTTTATTTTTCTTGTAATTTTATATTTTAGTCTTGTGCGTTGGCTTAATTTTCTAAATTATTAAAAAAAAACTACTTACTACAATAAATCATCAATCTTCACTCAACTATATTAATCTTCCATTTCCTTGTACAATCTTTCTTTATATCCGACATTTCGTTCAGATTTAGTTCTGAACTTCTTCCAAGCACAACAAACTAGAAGATCCATCTGTCCCCGAAAACATACAACCGTTCATATATAAATTTTGAATTTCATAACAAGGTAACAATACAAAACAAATATATGATACAATACAATTGTGCTTTCTAAAAGGGTGTTAACGTAATAAGGCAAAATTCATATAGATTGTTTATATCCTACATCTGTTATGCCTGAACTAGTTCAGAAATAAATCTGAACGAAATATCGTGTATAAAGAAAGATTGTACAAGGAAATTAAGATTACTAGGCCTACTTCTTAAAAAAATCATAACATATATGAAAAAATAATATAAACATTAAATAGGAATAGATTTGTTTTTTTTTTTGTTTTTTTTTGGGGGGGGGGTTCAACCGAGACCCTGAGACGGCCGCTTCCATTTCCTTGTGCTCTCTTCAGCCAGGGCTACTCAGTGCAAAACCCAACAAGGCGTACGAGGGGAAGAGTAATTCTAAAGGTAGTAAGGGAAAGGAAAACAAATAAGGCATTTATTACAATATGATTAATTTGTGGACAAATATCTTTTGAGGCGGAAATTGTGACGCCAAGGTATTTGTTTACCACATTTATTGCTGTTTTTATTTTTTGTTCTTTAGTTTTAAAGGGGTTATTGTCACCGTTACTTAATAGGAACTAAATTGATTTTTTTTTCCCATTCCTGATAATCAGTGTGTGTGTGTGTGTGTGGTCGGTTCGCACCGAAGTGCGAGCTTCGTTGCCGAAGCATCCGTGCTCCAGGGAGCGCTAGTGGTCCCAAGACGGCGAACCCCTAGCAGACTCCCTAGAATTACAAGGGAAAGATACTGGGGTGGTTTCCCGTGGCCTTCCCCAGGACGCCATTAAGGAATGACGTCAGACCGAAGAGAAAGTGAAGAAGAGGCTACAACACAGGAAAGGAAATTTTTGAAACATCCATGCTCGCTACCGGGATTTGAACCCGGGCGCTGGCACATTGATCTCACAACAGACCGACGCCTGAGACCGCTCGACCACACCAGCGCGG
Organism: Thereuonema tuberculata; assembly: GCA_023159025.1. NCBI lineage: Eukaryota > Metazoa > Arthropoda > Chilopoda > Scutigeromorpha > Scutigeridae > Thereuonema > Thereuonema tuberculata. The sequence continues at coordinate 4,734 of JAFIDM010130514.1, forward strand.
CTGATAATCAGTAGAAACCAACATTACTTACAGATCGAAGAGGAGTCGACTCTTGCCTCTATCGCTTAACTTGTTCAGATAATTGACGATGTGCTCCATCTTTCTCCAATAAAACTCCACAGTTGTCTAAAATTTAAACAATACGAGAAAACTATTTAATAAAAAATTTTTTTTGCTAATATTTCCTTAAAAAAATGATTAGTTATGAAGTTTAAGGTGAGACGTAAGTCAACTTGGACGATTTGCAGGTCTAAGTTCAAGTCGTTCTGTAAGTGTTAAAAGCGCAACTAAAAATCTGAAAATTTAAAATATGACAGTTTAAATACAAATCGTCCAAACTGATTTACGCCTCACCTTAAGTCTCCTGTTATAATATGTTGGTTCCATTTATATTTGTTACTAGCCGGCTACCGTCGCTTCGCTCCGGAACCCTTGCATACATAGCATAAAAAAAAAAAAAATATTTATTTAGCAAATTAATATCGAGATCGGAAAATATACGAGTTCCCAGACCGTTGTGGCCTTCTCCGGATAACTCTGATGTATTGCGGGTTGGCGCCACACACCTGAATATCGATAAGCCAACTTTAAAGCGAAAATATAAATCCTCTTTATTCCCTATCCCGTGGGAATTTCGAAAAATCCGGCCTTATACGCCACTTTTATTAATCCGGCCTTATTCCTTGTCTACATCAAAAAGGGAACCTCTGTGCAACATTTCAGCTTTCTAGCTCCAAGAGTTTGGGCTGGGCGTTGATGAGTCAGTCAGTGAGTGAGTCAGGACTTTTCTTTTTACGGTATGCGCCAAAATATACAGTACTAAAATTCGCGCATCGCGAACACGTAGTTGCGTTTGTCGACGGGATATACCGTATTTACTCGCATAATTTCCCCTTTTTTTTCATCAATATGTTGACAAAAAAAAGGGGGGGTGGGTACGCGATGTTTTTCAATTTGAGGAAAAAAAATATGGTGAAAGTGTAAGGAAAACCATGTTAAATATTGATTTTTTTAAAGCAAGAAATATAATTAACAACAATTTTATTAACACGCAACATTTAAAATATAAGAAATCACATCTCAACATTTGTTTTTTCTTCAAAGTACAGTTAAGCAATAGGCATGCACGGAAGTGTGTGTGCGACTGTGACGTAATTTCGTAACTCATGCAGCACAGCCCGCCATCTTTATAGCTGCTCACTGCATGACGTAAGCATCAGCTGCCTGCTAATAGAGAACTTAACTTTATTCGCGAACTTCACGTTTTCACAAAACACTCGAAATTGTTGTACTGATTCAGAAGGAGTCTGCTCTTGTACTGACCGGGGTGGGGGTGGAATCTTCCCCTAAAGTAGCGTGGGATAGAGAAATGCGGAAGTAACGGTACATTGTCGCGTCGTCGTGAATTGACCGCCAGTCAAGGTCATGTTGGAAATGCGTTGAAGTAGAGGTGGGGAAATTATGCGATAAAAATAAAAATTGAATTTTATAATCCACAAAAACTGGGGTGGGGAAAATACGCGATGGAGGAAATTATGCGAGTAAATACGGTAGCTCCAGCTGCACGTGTTCGCAGTAGTGAAAAGAAAGTTGTGTTGTGCAGTTGTTGTTGGAAATGGGTCTCTCGACGGAGGAAAAAGTATTCATAGTTGAGCATTATTTCCGCTCATACGGAAGCGGTCGTGAAGGTGGACCGAGTTTGAAAAAGGTGGCAGAACAATTCCAAGAGAAGTTTACTAAGACGGCACCAACTAACACAGTTACGCTTTCAATTGCTACGAAATTTCGCCGTTCTGATAGTGTACTGTGTCAACGGACGGGGAACACTACATAGTGCACGTGTGACGATATGGTGTGCCATCTCAGCACATGGTTTATTAGGCCCCTATTTCGTTGAAGATGAGGAAGGCAATGCTCCTACCATCACCCAAGAACGCTACAGGGGTTTAGTGATCGAGCCATTTCTTCAGGATTTGAGAAGGTTCTGTCGTTCAAGGATCATTCAGATGAATAGACAGTGGTATCAACAGGACGGGGCGACAAGCCCTACCGCTCGAGCATCTCTAGCCATGCTGCAGGAAAACTTTTCAGGATGAATCATACGTGGTACTGACTTCCCATACCCATCCCAGTTATATTCTGTTTTCTCTGTTTAATTTTTGTAATTTTTGGACTACACCATCTGATGCCTACTTGCAGTGGCGGCGCTAGGCGTCGGCGACTGCCGACGGTCTCGCGCCTGATGAGGCCTCGCAAAAAAGTTTAACAATGTTATTAAAAGTTTAGTTATTCGTATATATTTCCGTACGCGTGAGTAGTACTTATCCAGAGTCGGAGAGTGGTCTGGCAACACTATGAAAGTGAGGCGATACCGCTGCGCGAGACTCGGGGAATCTCCGAGTTCTTTCTGTTTATTCATCGTTCACAAAATTCGCACTCTCCTGCTTACTTTCACAGACAACAATGTAATATTCATTATCTTACCGTTTTTATTACTAAGTGAGTGAAAAACTAGTTATTTGTTTATTTTAAAGAAGTTTTGTGTCTTATTTCATATTTGTAATGTAAGTAAGCATCCAAATACTTTTCTTAGCTTATATTTCATATTTGTGTGTAAAACGTCAAAAAAAACACTTCCCACCAGAGATCAGCAGTGGTGTACGAGATTTGCTAGTTAAGCTTATGTGCGACCGGCGCCGAACAGCAGCTTCATTAAGTATTTTCCTGAACTGGATTTGACTTTTCAAGGCAATAATGTTTTACCTGAATAATACCTTTTAAAGTTATATTCTGTTTTCTCTGTTTAATTTTTGTAATTTTTGGACTACTGGTTTTAAAATCAAGAGTGGTTTTGTGATTAATATCAAAGTCCGGAGTTAGGCCTATCTCCAGGCCGGACTCAGGCTGCAAAGCCAGGGGACTTGTTGTGTGCAGCAGAATCCTCTGATGAGTCACTTACCCAAGTTTCTTTTGTTTCCGAAACAGAACCAGTTTCAGGATCGAAGGAATCTGTTACCCGAATTTATAACATAGTTTCAGAATCGGGTGAATCAATTGTCATCCAAGATTCTGAATCCAATGAAGAGTTAGAAAGTGGGAAGATTTGCGATTCAGAAAATCAAGAGCAAGCAGATCAATTAAGAGAGCCATTTATAGACCAAGATCCGGGGAAGTGGGTATTTCCAGTAACGGATTCGCAGCATCATGACTTAATTCAAATAGATCCCGATCAAAACATAGAGAAAATCCTGATGAAAGTTATCCCAAAGACGCAAATAAAAGACATTTTTCAAAATTTCATATTACTCGAAAATTAAGTAACGGTGAAACGCAACTCGTAGATGGTTGGCTTACTACATATCTCAAGACAAAGTTTATTGCTTTCCATGAAGACTTTTTTCAGATTTGCAGATGGTAAAAGGAGATTGATTGGGGAATAGCAAAGGTATTGGTATACCGGTAACTTGCTTGAAAGATTGATAGATATAATAAACTACCTAGCCTCACACAATCTGGCATTTAGAGCTCATCGAGAATCCCTTAACCTTAATGATAGCGGCAACAGTGGCAATTTTATAGACTTTTTTAAATTATTATCCAAATATGATCTGATAGTACGGGAGCACCTGCAACGTATTAATGAAAAACAACTTAATCAACATTATCTGAGCCATGACATCCAAAATGAATTAATTACATTAATGTCTAAATCCGTTATTGACGAAATTATAAACAGAGTTAAACAAGCAAAATACTACGCCTTCTTGCTCGATTGCACCAGGGATGTGAGCCGTGTTGAACAAACGTCAATAATATTAAGATTTTGCAATTCCTCAACTGGAGCGATAGAGGAATATTTTGTTGGGTTTATTAGCGTCACAGAAACAACGGGAGAGTATTTAACAAATACAATATTACAAGAACTAGAAAGAAATGGTCTAGATATCTAAAACTGTCGAGACAGGGATATGATAACGGCGCCAATATGGTCGGCCTTAATAAAGGTGTCAGAACTAGATTACTCAATATTAATCCAAGAGCATTCTTCACGCCATGCGGATGCCACAGTTGGAATTTGCTTTTGATAGATGCAGCTAATTCTTCTACAATAGCCAAAACATTTTTCGGCTTTATCAATAAAATCTATGTGCCCTTTTCAAAGTCAAGCAAGCGATGGGATCTTGTAAAAACTAAATTAAAATTGACTTTAAAAAATCTGTCTGAAACACGATGGGAGAGTAGAATTGGAGCAGTCAAAGCGATATTTTTACAATTTGATGTTATCGAATGCGTTAATGACTTGAAAAATAAAACTGATTCCGAAACTCTAAGTGACTGTGAAGTCTTAAACGAAATGTTAACTTTAATGTTTATTGTTGCATTACACGTGTGGTACTACGTGTGAACGATATAAGTAAACTATGGCAATCGGTTCAAGTGAACTTGAAAGTCGCTATTGACACATTACATTCATTTTCTAGTTGGATTCAATAATTCCGTAATACAGGATTTGAAAAACGCGTTGCAGAACCTCGATTGTTTGTAGAAAAAAGTAGTTACGAAATTGAGTCACAATTTAAAGAAAAAAGAATAGCAAAGAAAAAACGAATGTTCGGTTATGAACATATTGATGAATCCACACAATCTGTTGAAATGCATTATAGAGTTAACTTTTTTAACATAATGATAGATGCTATCATAGTTGACACCGAATGTCGATTCAAAGCGCTCAATGAATATTATACTGTATGAACGATTTGGTTTTATTTATGATATCAATTATTTGAAATCTACACCAAAAGAGGACATTCTCAAGCATTGTAATGATTTAGGTAGAATACTTCGAGAAGATGAAAACAGCGACATACAACCTTATGAACTGTATGAAGAACTCCAGCTTTTAATATCCAATTCACTAAACTCTGTCAATGATGCAAAACAAGTTATTCAGTACATTTTAGAAAATAATTTGGAAGAAATATATCCAAATGATTACATAACAATCAGAATAATGCTCACAGTTCCAGTCAGTACAGCTTCTGCTGAGAGAAGTTTTTCAAAGCTAAAATTGATTAAGACCTATTTGAGAAGCACAATGAGTCAAGAGAGACTATCTGAGTTATCAGTTCTGTCAATTGAAGCGGAAATAGCGGCTGGTGTTAACTATGACATAATCATGAAAAAAATTCAGTGAGGCTAAAAGCCGAAAAATTCATTTATTTTAATTTGTGATTGTTTATGTAATTTTTGTCAACATTTGATTAGCAATAAAACTCATATACTCATGCATCAGTCTCAATCTATTTATCGTTTTCTTTCTGATTGGGAAATGAAAGAGGCCTCGCAAAGCTGATGTCGCCGATGTCTACATTTGGTCTAGCACCGCCACTGCCTACTTGTGGGGAATGGTAAAAGAAATTGTGTTCAACTGTGAAGATCCACCAAGAACTGTGCCTGCATTACGTGAGCAAATCATCTCCTTTTGCACCAAGGATACCATGGTAAATCAACACGCTAATAGTGTGTGTATGTATGTATGTATGTGTGTAGTGTGTATGTTCATTTCTTTTGAGGAGAAATAAACTCACAGATGACAATAATGTAATTTTGTTCATCTTTTCATTTCAGTACTGTATATTTTGGCGCTTACTGTATTTAGGTAGATTACAATGAAGGTTTGAACATCAAATTTACCAGTTTTATACTTTTTTTTAGTTGGTGGAATCTATTAAATACACAAACGAAAACTTAATTTTTGAAATACTAAATTTTTTAGTCAAAAATGTAGGAAGAAAAATAAAATAAAATATGCTCTTTATTTTACGTTATATTCAAAAAAACATAACTGAGTAATTTTTACTTCAACAATTTTCTGATAATTTAAATAATTTTATTTTTAAAATGTGAACAATTTTTAGACTGGAAGTTTTGTTATTCCCACTTTATTAACAATATATGCATTAAATACTAATTGGCTTCAAAATGTTACATGAAAACTAGATAAATAAATGAAAAAAAAACTAACAACATTATTTATTTTATTTTTTTGTAAAATGTATACTTATTTCCAAATTTCGTCAGTTGCGGTGTCAGGTACAAATATCGGAGTTAAAGGATAATTGAATTAAATTTATTTATAAATTGTTTATATTATTAATTACCGTAAAAAACTACTAACATAAGGCCAAGAATAAATTTAAAAGAAATAAAAATAAAATCAAAGTTAGTTAGAAGAATTGCTGTTAACGTGTAAATCTATTAAATAAGATCATCTGAAGTGATTAAAAAAAGAAAAGATACAGTCATTTGACATTTAAAAATGTAGACAATTTTACGTTGAATGACATTTATATAGCAACTGATATTTAACTGCAACTGGGAACGTAATGTAGAAATATAAATGTGCAATACTTTTTGTAATAAATTCCAAATAGCACAACAATAAACTGAAACATTTTTGTTCTTTAGAAACAAAACATCAATTGATATTGCATTATTTTCTTTAAGAAAAATTCCTTAATTATTTTCTTGAAATAATAAATAAAAATCCTCGAAATATGAAATTAAGCAGGACAATCATTTACTTTCATAGCAATTCAGAGCTAAATAATTATTGCTATGAAACAATAAAATTATTATTATAAATCAAATATAATGTGTAATATAATAACGCACACATATACACTTGAGAGCAGAAAAATCGCACAATTGCATGGGTTTTTTTTTGTATTTTCCTCGCGATTCGCAAATTTTTTTTTATCAAAATAAAGTCAATTGAAAGATCATTTCATGACCTATCCAATGATACCACTACTTTAAAAATACTACATTTCATCAAAATTCTATCAGGAGATAAAAATTAATTTAAAAATTAAATTTACAATCTTTAAACCCCTTACGAACACATACGTTACCTGAATTATTAAAAATATTTCAAAAATAGAAAAACGGTTTTTCATTTAGTCCATAAGGTTTCATCATAAAAAAAAATACCTCCATTAATTTCAAAGCATGAGAATTTAATTTTCAAAAAAAAAACCAATTCATATAGTAAACCCTATATATAATAAAATGTCACTAACAAATCAAAATATACATTTAAAAATAAGTTCAGAAGTATTTACAAAACTACCTCAAAACAATTTATAGAGAAAAAAATATAGGCCTAAATATCTAACATTTGAAATAAAAATGATTCTTATACACAATAAAATGTCAATAACCAATTATAAAATAATAGCTTAAATTTCAAAATAAATTAAGTAGTATTGATAAAACTATTTCAAACAAGTTCTAAATAAAAATAATAGATCTAAATTTCGCAAATGTGAATTAAAACTAATTCTTGAAAACCATGCTGTTCAAAATATTTTATTGTATTAAGAGATTTGTTTTTTTTACATTAGCTCTGTGGTTAATAATTCTTAAATTTAATATAGTTGAAAATTAGATATCAAGCACAGGCACAAAGCTAAAGGAAGGATTCGCACCGTGAGTTGTCACCGGGAAGAGACTGGGACGGACTGTTTCGTCCTTGTTAGGATTCACGGTCCGTCCCAGTCTCTTCCCGGTGACAACTCAAGGTGTGAATCCTTCCTTTACATTTGTGCCTGTGCTTGATATCTAATTTTGAATTATTTGGGCACGTTAAACTTCTTTTCTTTTTAATATAGTTGAAGTTTGCTGAATATTTCTAGTTTAAATTTCAAAGATCAATATTCTTTATCTGTTATCCCTAATAAGTAATCTCATAAAACGATTAATTAGTATTACTTTTTAAAACTCTTAATTTATTTTGATGTTGATGAATAAATTGAACTTACTGGAGACAGATTTTCATTTTCCAAATTGCTTTCCTGGAACGACAGTAAAAGATTCATGATCAGAAAAAGAAAAAAAAATTGAAGAAATGAACTAAATATATTTTGGAATTAAATGTGGTTGACATTTAAAAGATTTCACATCACAATTATTCAATAGAGTAAGTAAAACAAAAGTAGAGTAGAACCCTAATTATCCGCGAGTGCCGCGAAAAATTTTTTTAATTACGTACCTCAAAAAAACCAATTTTAATCCAAGCCAA
>JAFIDM010130515.1:0-12815 GCA_023159025.1 Thereuonema tuberculata
CATTCAAATTATATGTGGGCTGGTGCGGACGTCATGGCTTTTAAAAAATGAGCTTAGAACATCTTTTTCAATCTTGGGTTTTTCAAAAATGTGGCATTTTTCTCAATTTCGACGAGCCTATTCTTTTAGGGCAGCAGGTTGCCATTATTTTTCATAATGGGAAACCGCAGTGCTGGCTACTACGAAAGTGGTAAATCAATTTTTTATTTTTTTTTATTTTAACAATATTATAATATTATTTTAACAAATAAGCCGATATTCAAATTACACATCGACTGTTGTGGAAGTTTCGGCTCCCAAAAAAATTAGCTTAGAACATCTTTTTCAATCTTGTGTTTTTCAAAAATGTGGAATTTGTTTTACTTCCTTGAATATTTCCGGGCCGCCACTAGTATAATTAAATCATTCAGCATTTCACATACAATAAATATGCGTTTGATAAATGATTTTAAAGAAACCCTCCACTACTTTGCAATATCTGACATTGAAAACAGGAAAAAAAATAATTGAATGAAAAAGAAATTTAAATTTTGTAAATTAAACACTAAGTTTTCGATCATGTAATTTAGAAACTCAAGTGAGAATGATCCTTAATTAATGGACAGGAATTTATAACTCACGATACAATAAATACTTTTATTATACTAAACATTTGTAATAATTTAATAACAGAATCTACAGAATTAACTTTACTAATTCAGTCAAATGTGCAGTATAAAAATTGTAATATTTAATAAAAATTAATATTTTTTGAAAGTAACTAAAATATACTAAAAATTATTTTCTGTCAAAAACATGTACGAAAGATATAATATGCATTTAATTTTTTACAATATAGACTATTAATGAAATCTATTTTTATTATTATTCCTACCAATTTCAAAAGATGACAAATTGGAAACATTAAAGAATTTTGTAGGCGAAAATTTAATTACTTGTAATGCCTCCTAACATGGCGGTTTCAGTGTAAGTAACTAAAGATGTTAGTCAAACTCAGGCAAACTTAGATAAACTTAAATAGTCAAGTAAAGAGCAATGCTAATATTTAACACACACACATAAAGGGAAATAAACAGGATTTAATTCTTTAAACTGAGTTAAACTTAAGTATCCAATAAATATTATCTTAACGATAATATAAACAATAACTTTCGTCAGACTTATAACTTCGGTAATGAATTAAAGTTCTATATCTCAGTCAGTTCTAAAATAGCTTAAAACTTTAAACCTAAACTTTATGTTTTCCACAAATTAAATTGATTCAGCTAAACTGTCACAATTTGCATAAGCAATTAAAATTACTAGCATTTAACGATTACAGTCCATTCGTCTTGAATCTTGCTTCTTCTGCGCTGGCATTCACCCAACCTAAGAACGATAAATAGTTTGTACTTACGATCTTCAGTTTTACAGCAATCGTGGAACACGATGTAGTAACTAAGAAACTCATTGTATAGGATTCTGGTTACTTAACACTGAATCTGCTAGCTTCCGAATCGTAGAACTGATGAACATGGCGACCTATGTTCCAAATAGTCGTTGTAGCCCTATGTCTGACGTTGCCTAGGAAACGGACGCTGCCTCAAATTTGTGAAAATCTTTTTTCACAAATTAAAATTGATGATTTGGTTTCATCTCAGGAATCTGCATGTTGATTCACACACTTATAGGCACAGAATACAAGCGTTAATACTTTTAGCTTATATTCATCGTTCACATAACACTTAAAGAGAGGATTTCACCTTCTCATCTTATTTGGCACAACACTAAACACAAACTGTTCCGTAGCACTGGAAACATACACACTGCGTTGCTTGGTAATAGCGCGGTCGCTCTTTTTTGCTACAGAGCATATCTTCTGCTCTGTTAACAATCGACTGTGAACGTCGCATGGATTATTCTTGTTTGCCGAACGTTCACAACTGCATATACGTTGTTGGGACTCCGGCAATAGCCCTATTTTCTTCAATAGCACTTTTTTGTAATTATCCGTGCAGAATGGATATATCATGTGAAATACGGTGAGTAACTTTATTTACACTAGACATAACTATAATTTCACATCACAAAATCCACAAATTTCAAATAAAAATAAGCCATACAATCGCCCAGCTTCAGTTACATCAGAGCACTTCCTGTTGTTCCCGCAAAGGCTTTGTTTCTAGGTGGCATTGTTTTTACTTACATATTGCTATTATAGTTATAACGAAATCACATTGTAAAGTCAACAAGAAATTTTTGAATTATTCTTTAAGATATATTTTATTTTCAATAAAAAATAAATTTAACTTATTAAAGTGAAATATATATACATATATTAACTTTTTATTCCAAAGTAATGCCCTGATCAAAATACGGTTAGAAACGCACTGTTACTACACTGACTGCTTTTACAGTTTTATCAAAGCTGAGATTAGTTTAAATCTAAAGCAAGCCTCGCTTATCACTAGTTAACGTATGCATCTGACATATTTGTCGAAGAGACTTAAATAACTAAAAAATTATTATCCAGCATCAGATAAATCGGTGACGGTTAAGCGCCTCTTTCAATATCGTTTAAGTTGATATTTCACAAACAGAATGACCTGTTTAAAATTTTAAAAATTTCTTATTAAAAATTGGAGCAATTATTATTAACTTTTATATTCAATAAAACCTTTACGGGGTTTAGAGATATTTATTTGTTTTATGGTTTTGTTCTATTTAGTCATTTTCATCGGAAACTGTAATTTTTTCAAGAGATGTTGGCATAAAGGTTCTTCAAGATGCGATAGTATGCTATTAATCGAACTAAAACGAGACACACAAAGAGGCAAAAATACGGAAAATACTAATATATATATTTAGAAAGTAACTGACAAACTTTAAACATTGTAATATTGTTGTACTATAATACCTCTTCAGGGTTTCTATTTGAGGACCTAATTCTTTCCATTTCATTTTGTATTGTGTTATTTCCTTTGTATTTGCATTGACATCTAGTTCCTTTCATAAGTAATAATTTCTTAATCGATCTGCTCTTATGGATCCTTTCACGTGTCATAGAAATTTCATTTCCGAAGCTTATATTTGATTAATTCTTTTTAACTTATGCCCAGCATTATGATCAATGGTGATACTGCCATTACCTTACAAAACTTTCATTACTATGTCTTTAGTTTGTATGTTGTTTGTTTTTCTTCCCAGGAACTTGTGCCATATATTCTTTGGAAGTTGTTGATTATGGTCGCTGTCTTTATCTTTTTCGGAAGTAACGTTGTATTTGAAATGTGAAACCTGTTCTGTGATTTTCAATGACAAATTGAAAATGATTTTATGTTCTTATTCGTTAACTTCCAACAATGTTTTTTTTTTCTTTGATATTTTTCAGTTATATGTAGAACTGAAATTGGCTTATAGACAGCTTACTAACATATAATCACCTGATCATCTTTAAATAGTGTTATATTTAAGTAACATTGATATCTCATTTTTACACTTGCTTATATCATTTCTAGACATTTTGGATTGGTGAGATATTACAGTCTTGTCTTATTCCTTCAAGTTAAATCTTTTTTTTTGGTCTCACAAAAAATTTCGAACTTTCCTAAATGCTGTGCATGCTTTTTATAAATGTGTGAACCACTTTTTTCCATTGTGTACAACAGTTTTTAACTGATATTATCGAATGCTTTGTCATTATTGATACATGCTAAAAGAGTTGTACCAATTCCGTTTTATTAATTTTTTAAACACTAATTTAAACATATATAAAACCTACTTTAAAAAATGATTATTTTTCACCGTTAGACTGGGAGGACGGTAGATGAATGATTCACATCAGTTTTTGGAAGTTCAAGCATTTGCACTGAAACTCTTTTCTACATTTCTTAGGGAAAAAAATACAGATTTATTTAGTATTTTTACTTTTTTTTCTATATTTCTGATACTTTACTGCGAGTCAAACTTTGATCTATGATTTCGAGGATTTTTTGGTTAATGTTTCAGGAAAAGGGGATTACCCCCCCCCCCCCCCAACCATTTTATTAATAGCAGAACTGTGGTAACGTCGGGGGGCGTTGACCTCTAAAAATACTTATTTCTACGTTGTTTGGGCCTCTGAACACGATGGTTAAATCCGATTCTGGATCCTACCTTTCGATGGGAAGTTGTTATGGGTGCTTAGACACAAACGGATGGACTAACACTACAAAAACAATAGCTACCGATTTTCGTCGCTATCACAATACCTCCCAAATGGGTTGCTAAAAATTGAAGCAGGGATAGTAGGTTCAGTCAATAAAACATCATATATTCACTTTTCGTGATTGTTTATTATTTCACTTTTCGACATATGCTATTATAACAGCCGCATAAGATCATTTAATTAAATTGGAATTTATTGAAATATTTCTCTTTATTTTTATCAAAAGTAAAAATCCGAGTTTCATTTCAAGAAGATATTTGTAAAATTCTACAACGTGCCTAAATGCTTAATGTATTTATAGTGTATACGTTAGTGATGAGCGATATTTCACGGACTGTAATTTTTTTTACAGATATCAGAAAATCTCAGTTACTAATAATTACAATGGAACTGTGACTGATTTCCTGAAACAGTGACGACACCTAGCGGAAGTATGATGAAACGAATATACTTGAGAAAACATGATATATTTAGAAAAGAAGCGAACTTATTTCCTTTAATATTTATATTTTAAAAACAACAACGAATAATTTGCTTTTATTTTTACCAATTGTTAAACAAACAATATGTTTCAGAAACGATCTGGTGAGCCCAGAAATAGTGAGAAGAAAAAAGCCGTCGTGTATTCCATACAGTGCGCTGAGTGCCCGTTGATTTATATTGGAGGGACCCGAAGAACGTTGGGCGAACGCATGGCGGACTGACATAATAAAGATCTATCATACAATATAGTTCAGCATAAGAAAAATACAGGTCACACTTTCAATATGGACAACCCCAAAAATGTTACCATAAAGGCTTCAAACTTTCAACGCAACTGTAAAGAATCGGTAATGATAGCGTCCACGGAATCTTATTAATGACTATGTGTCAGTAAAAACTGTCTATCAATATGGGTTCTGGAAAAAGTGTAGAGACCATTAACAACTAGCCATTTGCCTTATTGTTATTTACCTTATTGTTATGATTTACCTTCTTGTTCTAATTGCATCCCGTGCTATCTTGAATATTTAGTTCTGTACTAAAATAGTAATGCCACAACCCTCAGTGTTTACAAACATCACCATATGCCTTTATTTCAGTGCATCCGATCACCACCAGGGGGATCTTCATTGTTTACATACATCTCCATGTGCGTTTGTTCCAGTGCTTCCGATCACCACCAGGGTTTAGCCGATGATCGCCACCAGGTGTGAAAGTGCTCCCGCTGTTCTATATAGCCAATTAGCATCTCGCCAACAATTGCTAACATCTTGCCAACGATTTTTTTTTTACAGATATCAGAAAATCCCAGTTACTAACAGTTACAATGGAACTTTTGCCATGATTTCCTGAAAGAGTGAAGATATCTTTCTCATCAGTATGATGAAACGAATATACTTAAGGAAATATGATATTTATAGAAGAGAAGTGAACTTATTTCCTTTGAAATTTTATATTTTGAAAACTACAACGGATAATTTGTGTGGAAAAAACTAAACAAAAAGCAAATATAGTTTATCTCTTATAAGAAATAGAATCATTTTGATTTGGAAAACAATGCCAATTGGGTTAACTGTGACTGCGAATGAAAATGTGATTTCATGACTACAAGCTCACAAGCCGATATCAGTTTTTTTATTGCAAAAGTGATCCAAATGTAGTCATAATTGCGTAGGGGTTAATCTTTATGCAAAGAAAAAAACAATCTGATTTGCATAGACATCAGGAACGCCGCTGACATCGGCTATAAATAATCGGTGTGAACTGAGATTGTGTTATTAGCAACACCGTCGATGACGATGACTTTACAAGAACGTGCGTTGATGCGCATTCTTTGAATAGTATGTGTTCAACTTTAGGAATCTCTCCGACTATTGGTTGCAGGATGCTCAAAATAGGCCAACTTAAAATTTTAACCATCTTATATATATATATATATATAATATATATTGCGACGGAACGGATTAGTGGCGCGGAGCAACTGTAACGGTTGGGCGGCAATCGAATTATTATCCGATAAATTTTATATTTTCCCTTAGGAGCTGCTACATGCCTTAAACTGCCTTTCACATCCCAGTTTAACTATCTCAGCCCCTCTCGAGGCGCAGTTGTCACACTAAACTGGTAGTTATGCAAAGAAAAGGCTCACACGGTCTTACACGATAAACTAAACTCCATTTGTCTTTATTCCATTAACTTATAAACACAATACTTTTGGCTTGGAGACTGATAATTGTCAAACTGCGAAAACATACTTTCAATCCTTGCTATTTCCTAAACTACACAATTTAACTTCTCAAAGCACCGCACTAAGTCACACAAATTATTATTCGAAGCACTTCACTAATTCGCTGAGTTGCACTAAATTCACTAGGTTGCACTAAACGCTATTTCGACGCACTACTTAAAATTCATCAGGTTTCACAAATTCACTTAGTTTCACTAGACGCTATTTCGATGCACTACTTAAAATTCACGGACACTTGGCTCGTAATACCATCCAGGCGAATTTACATCGCACTAATCTGTTCTGTAACGATGTCCTAACTGCGATAACGGGTAGGAATAGGCTATCCTCCTTGGCGCCTTTTACTAAGCTATCTAAGTGAGTTAACATTCCCTGAATATTGTTATGCAGGCCTCGTCGTGCATGATGTCCGGGTTCAACCGTGGCTGAGAGCAGGAAGAACCAGCGTGAAGAGCGGCAAAGCGAACAGAGAACAGAGAACGACTATCTCCAATCATCGGGATAAGAAGCCTTCGAATGGTGCGCAAAAATGCGCCACAATATTCATCGCCCAATGAGGGAACGGAGAATCGATTATTACTGAAGACGGCTGTGCGACATCACACCGAAGGAGAGCTTCTAATTCATCATCATCAGTGTTCTGTCGTAGACAGGTCCAATGGCAAGCAGCAAATAAGGTCAGCAATGTCTCTTCCTCCAAGTTGTTCTATTTCTTGCCTCCTCTTTCAGGCCTTGATATCCACTTGTAACCAATAGGTCATCCAGGATCATTTTTCTCTTTCTTCCTCTTGGTCTCTTTCCCTCAATCTTCCCCTCCAATACTTCCTTCATGAGATTTTCACCTCTCAGCACATGACCAATCCAGTTCTTTTTTCTTCTTCTAATGTTCTTTAATAAACTTCTCTCTTCCCCAATTTTTTTCGAGAACTTTGTCATTAGTCACCTTGTCTGTCCATTTAATTTTCTCCATCCTCCTCCATAGCCACATTTCAAATGCTTCTAGCATCCCAGCATCTCTCTTTCTCAGAGTCCAAGTTTCTGAACCATACAAGGATATACTCCAAATGTAACATTTTATAAGTCTTTTTCTTAATTCAATATCCATCTGATTTGTGAACAAGTTTTTTCTGTTATAGAATGCAAATTTACCCTTACGAATTCGATCTCTAATATCTAAGTTACATCTGCCGTCTTCCTGTATTATGCTTCCCAAATATTTGTATTGCTTGACCTGTTCCACCTTTTCTCCATTTAATTTAATACATACATTTTCAGCATTTCTGGCAACTCGCAGCAATTTTGTTTCCTTGGCGTTGATTTCCATTCCAAATTTAAGACAGGCTTCATTAAATCTTTTCTGCAAGTGTTGGAAATCTTCCTCACTCTCTGCTAAAATAGCCAAATCATCCGCGAATCTAACGCTTTTTATTCTTCTTCCTCCAATACTGATTCCCGTATCCTCTTCACAATCAAAAGCTTCGTTTATCATTTCTTCCGAAAAGATATTGAATAGCACAGGGGATAAGCAGCAACCCTGTCGCACTCCTCTTCCAATTATACATTCCTTTTTGCTTCCTCCTTTTGACTCAATTATTGCCTTTTGATTCATATAAAGTTCCGCAATCAGTCTACGATCTCGCCAATCCACACCTATCTTCTTTAGTACTT
Source organism: Thereuonema tuberculata (assembly GCA_023159025.1). Taxonomy (NCBI): domain Eukaryota; kingdom Metazoa; phylum Arthropoda; class Chilopoda; order Scutigeromorpha; family Scutigeridae; genus Thereuonema; species Thereuonema tuberculata. The sequence goes on from JAFIDM010130515.1 coordinate 8,085, forward strand.
TCATCAGTTTATCCCATTTCACCATATCAAAGGCTTTTTTCAGATCAATAAAACAAATATAAACTTCTCGATTAACTTCAATATGTCTTTCACAGATTGTTCTCATCACTCCAATTGCATCTCTTGTTCCCCTGTTCTTCCTAAAACCAAATTGGTCCTCTCCTAGATAGTATTCCAGCTTGTTGTATAGACGTCGTTTGATAATATTTAACATCACCTTAGAGGTATGCGAGATTATACTAATTGTTCTATAGTCACTACATTTAGTAGGGTGAATAGTTTTTCCAATAGGTATTAGAAAGCTTTTAGTGAAATCTCTAGGCCATTCGCCTGTTCTATAAATGAGATTGCAAAGCCCCAAAATCTCATTAATTCCACATTCATCCAGCTGTTTTAACATTTCACCAGGAATCTCATCTACACCCTCCATTTTCCCACTTTTTAGCTCCTTAATAGCCATTTCCACCTCACATTTCAGTATGTCCGGACCTCTTTCTTCCAATAAAATTTCATCATGTTTTTCTAGTACTATTTTATCTGGTTTTTCATTCTTTGCGTAAAGCTCCTCAATATATTCCTTCCACCTATCACTCTGCTCTTCCTTGTCATATATCAGTTTTCCTCATTTATTCTCAATGGGCAGGCTCCTTACATCTTTTTTCTTATAATGGGTAAGTTCCTTAGCTTTCATAAACATCTTATCATAGAGTCCTTTTCTGTCCATCTCCTCAATAGATTTACATTCATTACTCAGCCAAATTTCCCTTGCCTTATCCGTTTCTCTTCTTAGCTCATTATTTAGCAATCTATATTTCTTTCTTCCTTCTTCACTTTATATTCTTCCATTTTCTTCTCTCTTCCATCTTGTTTATGATTTCATTTGTTATCCATGGCTTTTTTAACTTGCTGCTTTCAATAAATCCAATTTCATCTTTAGCTGTTTCATATATCAATTTTTTTAGTCTATTCCATTTAAAATCGGTGTCAAGGGCTTCTAATTAACCAATGGAAATTAATAAAATTACACAACTCCTTATTTGGTCAGAGCATGTCATGGAACAATCCAATAACGACCGGAAACACCAGGTGTGAATGACTCATCAACACCTACATTAAGGCATTCGCTATCCTAACATTAAAGAAATTAATTAAATTCTTAAAAATAAAAACCATTACATTTCCTAACAGTTTCCTAAATTTCCTAACCTAAAAGCTTTTGCAGTTCGAAAATAAATTTATTAAACATAAAAAATCTTTATTCTATTATTTTTTTTCTTAACAATACAATTCTAAACTTATAACTATTTACATTTATTTATCACTAAAATATGAGTCTCGTCACAATATATATATATATTGATATTTTCATTTCTGATCATAAAATTAATCACATTAAAAAATTTAAGATTTCAATTATCATTGATAGAGTTAATCGAACAATGAATTTACTGTTCATTAAACTATATTTTCATTTCAATTTTCTTGCTAGTGTGTAAGTAGTTAATTTATAGATGTGATCCCGTCATGAAGGCAGACAGAGTATCCTCACAGGAGAAGAATTGTTAAAATAGATACATATTTCGGAACATAAAAATAGAAGAATCCTAAGAAAAAGTTACATATATAATAATTCAATTAAAATATTTATATTTAAAAATGAATCGATAATTTGATATTAAATTTGTATGTTCATTTAGTTCAGACCGAAGAAACAGAGGAGAGGGGTAGAGAAGAGTATAGGGAAGGAAGGGTTGGAAGCTGATTCAAGTGTTGATAACTTAGGTTGGGGAATTACTTGGTGTGGAGAAGTGATTCTTTAGTTTTCTCTTGAGCTGAGCCAGACTACTACAGTTCCTAATATCTTGAGGAACTTTATTCCAAAGATTGGGAGCTGTGTAGATGACTGCTCTTCTCTCTCTCTCTCTCTCTCTCTCTATATATATATATATATATAGCCGGACAGCAATCTGAAATTTGAAAAATGTCAATACAACTTTCAAATTGCTGTTTCTAAGGAGACACAAACCAATCGTGTCTTCCACGTCATCAGCGGCACCAGTGTTAAAAAACGTAACTAAAATTTAGAAAAACAAAAACGCAATATTCAAAGGCTTTTCGGCCGTCCTAAGGTAAAAGGAAGTAACTACAAATTTTCTGATTTTGCGTTTTCTGCATTTTCTACGTAAGGAAGTATCAACATATCTTCCAAAGCAATTTGGTAATGATCTCCTGTTAAGTATGGCCCCTATTTCGATGATCAAAGGTAGCAACTGACTCACAATATGCTTATATCTACGGTCAAAGGTAGCAAATAATCAGTTTCCAAATTGCTAGTTGCTTCCTTTTACCTTAGGACGGCCGTTTTGCTCTTTTATATCTTTCGTATTCTTTTTTATTTCTTTTGTTTTTTATATCTTTTTTTATATTTTATTCTTTTTATTCTTTTTTATTTTCTTTTTTGTATTTATTTCTAGTTTTTTAAATATAATTTAAATATAGAAAAAAAAAGAAAAAAGAAAAAGAAAAACGAAACAAATGGTGACAGCTATCATATCAAACTCAAAACTTCTTGTAAAAGGATTGAATCCTGAGTTGTCGTAAGATAACTTAAATGATTGAAACCAACAGATCCTATCTAGAAGAATTAAGATGATTAAATAAAATTATGAAGAAATAAAAAATATTTTTTACTTTATATTTTTTATAAATCTGAAATTTAAATTCATTCTGAAATTATAAAATATATTTATTTACAACTTTAATTGGAAAATTATTATTTATAAATCCTTTAATAAGATAATTTAAATTATGTAAAAAATCTTCAAATTTAGAGTTAATATCAAGATATCTTTTGAGTTCTTGTATAAAAATATTTTTAAATAAATTTAAACTTATATTAATGGTAAATTTTAGAAATCTATTAATTTTAAATGGAAATAAAAATGTTTATTAAATAATTTAATATATGGAATTTGTTGATTAAAATACATTCGTAAATCTAAAAAATCAACAAATTTAGAATTATTATTAGTTTTTTGTAAGTTAAAAATATTTTTAAAAATTTTGTCTTTTATATAATCAATCGTAAAATTAGTATTAAATATAATTAAATCATCTCTATATCTAAAAATTTTAAATTGGAAACGGGTATTAATACAAAATTGATATTCATAAGCCAATAAAAATAAATTAGCAAGAATGCTACTATAATTTACTCCCATTCCAATACTTTAATTTGGGAATATGTTTCATCATCAAATTCAATAAAATTATTATATAAATTAAATTTAAGAAAATTAAGAAATTTACTAATAGAAATACTAAATAATCAAGATGACACGGGATGCAATTAGAACAACGATATAAATCATAACAATAAGGTAAATAATAACTTGCAGGCTATAACTTGCTAGTTGTTAATGGTCTCTGTACTTTTTTTGATAGAGACACTTTTTACTGACACACAGTCATTAATACAAGATTCCGTGAACGATATCATTACCGATTCTTTACTCTTGCGTTGAAAGTTTGAAGCCTCTATGGTCACAATTATTGGGTTGTCCACAAATACATTCGTTTCATCATACTGCCGCTAGTTGTCCTCACTTTTGCATGAAATCACAGTCACAGTTCCGTTGTAACTGTTAGAAACTGGGATTTTCTGATATCTGTGAAAAAAAAAATCACAGTCTGTGAAATATCGCTCAGCACTAAAGTATACAATATAAATATATTAAGCATTTAGGCAAGATGTAGAATTTTACGAATATCTTCTTGAAAAGAAATTCGGGTTCTTACTTTTTTTTTAAAAAAAAAAAAGAATCGAAAGATTTTCAATAATTCCCAATTTAATTAAATGATCTTATCCGGCTGTAATAATAACATATGATTAAAAGTTAAATAGTAAACAATCACGAAAAGCGAATGTGTGATATTTTATTGTTTGAAGCTACTATCCCTGCTTCAATTTTTAGCGACCCATTTGAGAGCTATTCTGATAGCACGAATATCGGTTGTCCTGTTCGTCAGTCCGTCTGTATCTATGCATCCCTAACAACTTCCAATCGAAAGATAGGATTGACAAACGGATTTCACCATCGTGTTCAGAGGCCGAAACAACATACGAATAAAACAACTTTTCACAGAAAACGCTTGTAGTTCCAAAAACTGATGTGAATCTACGTTTAAAAAATTGGTACAGCTCATTTAGCATGTATCGATAATGACAAAGATTTGATAAATATAAGTTAAAAACATTGGTATACAATGGAAAAAAGGGGTTCACACATCTATAAAAAACATGCAGAGCATTTATGAAAGTCGTAAATTATTATTTAGACCGAAAAAAAGAATTAACATAAAGGAACATCTAATTCAAGACTAATATCTCACCAATCAAAAATACCGAGAAAAACTATAAGCAAGTGTAAAAATGAGAGATCAATATTATCTAAATATAACCCTATTTAAAGACATCAGGTGATTATATGTTAGTAAAGACAGATTTGAAAGAATTGTCTATAAGCCAAATTCATTTCCTCTTACAACATAAAAATAAGAAAACATTCTTGGAAATTTACCAATACGAACATAAAAAATTATTTTCAATTTGTCAAATACAACGTGACTTCCGAAAAAGATAAAGACAAAAAGATAAAAGAAAATGAACAACTTCCAAAGAATATCAGGCACAAATTCTAAGGAAGAAAAAAAACAAAAAACATACAAACT
>JAFIDM010130517.1:0-12815 GCA_023159025.1 Thereuonema tuberculata
TAATGAAGCTGCAGCCAGGGGCCCCAAATTATGTAATTAAAAAATGTACTACAATTAAAAAGTTAACGAGGAATTCGCATGGGTATCCATCATTTACGTCACATTCATATTTACAGTATATTTGCTCGAGTGTCACATTTAGTCCCTTGTATATAGTCTGTGCCAGTGCCGTAGCTAGAGGATTGGAGGCCCCGTGGCAGAGCCGGCGCTAGGAGGGTGCGGGAGGGATGAATTTTGCTGGGCCCTTAACAATCCTATTTTAACAACCAAAAAAAAAAAAAGGACAATCTTATTTTAACAACCAAATAAAAAAAAATCAACAATCCTATTTTATCCTCTCTCTTCTAAGTTCGCCAACCCCTAACGCCGGCTCTGCCCGGGGCAACAGGTGTTTATGGTTTGGTAAAAAAAATACCCCTTCGTTCAGGGGTCCCCTTTGCTCGGGGGCCCCGGGGCACTGCCCCGGTGGTAGCTACCGCCTTGGTCTGTGCTTTTGATAGGTGTCAAATATGCCGCTTAAAAAGGGCAATTATTATTTATAAAAGGAGATAAAGAACTAAGTCTTTAACCTTTTTTATTTCTTTCTTTATAAAAATGGAGCATTAATATTTTATCATTGTTATTATTATTTCCTCATCAAATTGAATATACACTTAAAAGTAAAAATATACAATCTTTTTTTTGTTTTTTGTAATATCTGAATTTTAATTAACTAAATCCTGAAAATGTTTTTAAGAAATATATGAATATAAATCTAAAAACATAAAAAAAACATTTAAACAAAAAAAAAAAATATTGAATTTTTTATATTTATTTTCGTTTAACTTCGTATCATTTTCATTGTTGTTCCTTTAATATATCAAAGAAAATCTTAATAGATTGTAAAAAACTGGCTTAAATCTGATAATTATGCGCTCAGCACAAACACAAACTTAAGGGTTAAAAAATTTTAATATCCTATGGTACACTATACTTATACACTATTTTTCCGATGATTCCATTTTTTTGTTTCTACTAAATTTAACGTTTGTAAGCTGAATACAGAAAGAACACAAAGTTCTGCAGTAGAACTAAATGATTAGTCTCAAACTACGTAGTAGACTTAAAGTAGTAAAATAAAATTAATAATTAAAAAAAATTGATAAAGCCTAAAATTAAGGGCGACCCATTAAAACCCAGGTGGACATTGACCTTGTGAATAATCAATTTCAAAAAAATAGAAAATAATTTCTACAATGAAACATCCGTGATAGGAATCGAATCTGCAACCTTCTTTATGTAAGAGTATGTAAAGATTATCTAATAAACTTTTTCTTTGAGTTAACTTTATCTTTACGTTATAATTTATTTAACAACTTTTTATTTTTACATTAATCTCAAAGAAGATGAACTAATATTCAATTGTATAAAAGTGTTCTATAATTCCCAGTTTCACATTTTTTTGATCAAATCAACTCTATTTAATCTACATTGTTTAGGTTTTTGTTTTACTAAAAAAGCTTTTTATTAAATATTTTTTATTGACTTTTTATGTTATCTTATTTTTATAACTTTAATATTATTCATTGAATCTTTTAAGCGAATATTACTTAATATTAAAATGTTAAAATATTTTAGTTTGTATAATAAATACTGATGAAAAAGTTATTTGTGAGTCGTCGTATGATACCAAAAAAAAGCTTTATATTTGTAATAGTTGACACGTTTCTATTTGTTTCTTTGATATCACTTGGAAGGCGAAATCAAAAAGAATAGAAATTCATTTTCAAAAATATTGGATTCTAACAACTTGAAAGAAATCTTAACTTTCGAAGAAATTTAAGCATTTAGTTGACTTCATGACCCCAGAGTAGCTGAGGTGTAGCCCATAGAAACTTTTCACACATATTTGTTAATTACTAGCCCCCAGGAAAAGCGGCGAAATTTTCAAAGAACACCCTTTTCCAAAAACTTGTTGCTAATTCTTTCAAAGACAAAGTTATTGAAGATGGAGGTTTCAAAGGTTCGTGAAAGTCATTCTTGTATTGTTTCTGGTCCAAGAAACATCTTCCGAGGCTTACAAACTACTCTGTGAGAATCCACAGCGGTTTTGATTGGTGAAAATCTTCCTATCGGTAAGTTATCACTATCTTAATTTTTTTACGAGGAAATTAAATAATTTCAATAATTTTTAGTGCGTTCTAGAAATCGCTTACCATAAAATGTGATATTTTGGCCCATACACTTTTTATTAGGCTTAAATTTATGTATCAGCAAAGTATCTATTCTAATGAAGTTTTACTAATGGAAAGACAGATTTATATTATAAAAATTCAATGATTTACAAAACGAAAGCATCAATAATTGACGTTTTGTGTGTCGGGAGTATAAAAGTCTTTAATAAGTTTAAATTGAAATAGAGATATTGTCGCAATTTTTTTTAAGCATATTTGCTAGTAGAGGTCTTATATACCTTATTACAATTTTTTTTTTGTCGAGAATTACAAACTTACGAAATGAAAAAAAATCTACCTTAAAATACTATATTAGTTGAAGAAAAAATTTTGAAATTAATTAGCTTAATTTATCTCAACATAACATTAATATAAATAAAAATGAAAGTGAAAAAAATTTCTGTGTTTCAATTACAAAACCTGTCTCTATTTTAATTTACTATAAGATTTATTTTATTAATTTTTTAATGTTATTTTTCAATTATTTCTTGAGTTTGGACTATCAAAGCTGAAACATTGCACGGTTTATAAAAAAGTAATCTGAAAAGTATAATGGAAGCAATTATGTATGTGTATAGACACAGTTATGTTATTAATTCAAATTAATAAGTTACCTACTTCTCCGGAGATCACCAGAGATATACTGTAAACCCATTTAGATCTTATTTTCTATTCGTTTACCAATTTCGTTTATCTGACAAGAATATGATCCCTTTTTACTAGTACACTGTAAACAGAAATCAGTTTCATGCAAAGGCCCAACAAAATTTTACAAACCTTACCTAAATATGTATGTAAATATATAAGTATGTATGTATATAAATATATATATATAAATATATATATTATCTTTTGCATGAATAAATCCTTTTATTATTTGTTAATAAAAAAAAATACAGATGTGACCCGCTTGGTTTTAGATCCTGAATAAATTCATTCAAAACTCTCCTTCTAAAACTTTGTCTCAAATTATTACGAGATGCAGAACCATCTTAACCATTGGGCTAATAGGGCTACAGCCCTAAGGCGCCACGCGCAGGAGGGAGCAGGCAGCCGCCATCTCAAAAAAGGTTGTTTTTTTTTACTTACTAGCAAAAACACCCGTGCTTCTCTCAGGTTACAAAAAAGAGTTGACCTGATGTGGATGAAGAAGAAATTGTAATTGTGAGATAACTTTGAAACTTTTCCAGTTGGTAAAAAAGTCACATCGTAGTTAAAATTAATGTTAAATTCTTATTTTGTAACTGGATAAGAACCAGGATATGAAATTAATATCGAGTTCGGAGAATATAAGACTCCCACCCGTTCTGCCCTTCTCCACACCCATATCACTTCAAACCTTCCCCAGTTGGTAAAAAACAAATGTGATGATTACAAGTAATTTTCTTTTTCTCATTTTACTATCTTTCTCAATACATAAAATTTTAATTTCTTTATTAATGCAATGGGCTTTCCTGGAACAATGTTCTGCCATTTCTGATTTATCAAATAATTTGTTTCTAATGTAATATCTATGTTCCAGGGCCCTTTCTTTAATAGTTCTTTTGCTCTCCCCTAGATAAAACTCGTCACAATATAAACATTCTATTTTGTATACTGTCCCCATTTCTCCTTTTTTGTCACTTTCATTAAGTTTTTTACATAAAAATTTCTTTAATTTATTATTATAATTAAATCCAATATTAATGTTAAAATCTCTGCAAATTTTTTTCAATATTAAACTATTTTGATTAAGGTAAGGAATGAAAAACCTTTTCTTTTCTTTATCTTCATTTAATTTTTTAAATTTGAAAGTATTATATTTTTGGATATTGGAATTAATGAATTTTTCATTGTATCCATTTTTCTTTAGAATTATTTTCATGTTCTTGATTTCATTCTTATAATCTTCTTCTGTGCGAAATGATCTGTCAATTCTTATATAATTATCAATTATGTTTCTTTTGATATTTATACCGTGACCTGATTCAAAGTTTAAAACATTATAGAAAAAAATTTAAAAGTGATCATATTTTAAACTTTGAATCAGGTCACGGTATAAATATCAAAAGAAACATAATTGATAATTATATAAAAAGAATTGACAGATCATCTAGCACAGAAAAAGATTATAAGAATGAAATCAAAAACATGAAAATAATTCTAAAGAAAAATGGATACAATGAAAAATTCATTAATTCCAATATCTAAAAATATAATACTTTCAAAATTAAAGAATTAAATGAAGATAAAGAAGAGAAAAGGTTTTTCATTCCTTACCTTACTGAAAATAGTTTAATATTGAAAAAGATTTGCAGAGATTTTAACACTAATATTGGATTTAATTATAATAAAAAATTAAAGAATTTTTTATGTAAAAAACTTAATGAAAGTGACAAAAAAGGAGAACTATTAAAGAAAGGGCCCTGGAACATGGATATTACATTAAAAACAAATTATTTGATAAATCAGAAATGGCAGAACATTGTTCCAGGAAAGCCCATTGCATTAATAAAGAAAATAAAATTTTATGTATTGAGAAAGATTGTAAAATGAGAAAAACAATTGAAACTTTATACATACGAAATTCTAAAGATAGAAATATAAATAGAAACAATGAAGTTAGTAATGTTATTGAAAACTTAGTTAGAGATTTAATTAGACATAGATTCAATTCTCGATGTAATAATAAGGTAAGAATAGATGAGATGAATTGTTAAAATGATAGTTACTACAATGAAATTTTATAACTATCATGATTTCACGTCCCATATTTGTTATAAATTATTGTAGCTGAAGAAGAAGAGAAAGAAATAGTCTCTTCGAAAATTCCTTTGTAATAAATGTATTTTAAATTTATTTTTAATTTTACATTTATTTTATGATATGTGAAGATGATGATGATTAATAATATGTTTAAAGTTTTGTTGGTTTATTAAATTAATTTTTTAAAATTTTTGTTTAATAATTTTTGTTTAATAAAATTTAATAATTTTTGTTTAATAATATTTAATAATTTATGTTTAATAATTAAGAATTTTTGTTTAATAATATTTAATAAATTTTGTTTAATAAAATTAATAATTGTTAATGTTAATTGTTAATCTTTTATATAATAAAATTGTTTTATTCAAATTATTGGTTGGTAAAATCAAAAACGTATTAGAAGATAATTTGCAAGTGGGGGGGGCCCCGAGATTTCGACTGCCTAGGGGCCTCCACAGGGTTTAATCCGGCACTGCCGGTAATATACAACAAATAGGTGAAGTGTTGCTTGTGAGGTGTCCCAATGAAAACCTTGGATGGCATCTTGGCATATAAAGGAATAATTTTCCAAAAAGTCAAGCAACCCGCAATTGCTTGTGTTTGAAGTTGGATGGTTTCCTTTAAATTCCTTAAGTATGCCGACTGGGCTTTGGCAATCTAGTAATGAGTTTATCAGCAGCCTTGCACATTGTTTTACAGAAGTCCTCCACAAATGCTGTCATAGAAAGCAATTTAGCTTAGCCGTTGTGGACTCATTGCTTATATACAATTGTCTTCAGGATCCATTTCATTTTCTACAAAAATTTCGTCTACTTTTTTTTCTAAGGCTTTCAGACCTGGACATTTGTCACAATGATAAGCATACACTCCAATGAGCACACAAGATGTTGGAAGAGAGTTTTGCATTTTGTCTTCGTAGGCAGAGCAGCTGCCAATAGTTTTAGATTTTGGTGCGTTTCGCATACACACAGAGTTTTCATTCCTCTTGCTGCGACAGTAAAACACCAAGATGGTCATAATGAACAGATTTTTGAAATACCAATTTTCAACTCGAACTTTGCCTGAATGAAAATAAAGTTCTTTTAGATTTACCAGTAGAAGCCATTTCTGTTTGTGGATTTGTTTACCACCTTCAATTTTTACTGGCACGAATTCTCTTTTTCATGGGCACATTCTTCACAATTTGTCATTCTCGTAAAACTCTTTTACCTTTTGAACTACTTCGTTGGGAAGTGTTTTTCCACACTTTTTCATGGGTTCTGCCAATATTACCTGAACTAACTTCTTCATTGGGCAGGTTTTCCTCCTGGATCAACTCCTTCATTAGTTTAATTTTCTATTTAAGAAGGACTATTCATAAAGCAATATTTTTGACAGTGGGGAGTAAATACAGTAAAACCTCGATATATACCTTCTGTAGTAAATAGTAAATGGTACAATATGAAGTTCGTGTGACTCTTAAATGTATTGTAAGACAAGAAACAATTGCTATGCAGGCATTGTTTAGAGGAAGTTCTGCAGCGCTTGTTAAAGGCTGATTGTTATGAAAGGAACTTGGTTACTATGCAACACGGACGTTGTGTGTGAGAAGTGTTGGAAAAAATGGCGATAAAAGGAACAACACGTTAATGCACAAGTTTAGGGAATTAAAAGGATAAATACTGCTTCAAGAAATAATGAGTATCTTCCTTTATATGTTGATTACTCCTTTATATGTGCAGTTGTGATTAAAATTGGATTGATAAAGTAAATTAAAGTTATACATTGTGTGTAGACTGTATAAATACAAAAGAGACCATAACACACATGTCTTCATGAACAAAAATATATCTTCACATAACATGTTTCGAGATTATTTTCTCGTCTTCAGATGCATATATAAAGAAAAACATCTTTAAAGCATAAGTAATCAAAACTACAACATAATAACAAAGAATATTCTTAATAATACATCAAGTTGACAGAATCATTTTAGATCATATAATAATGCATTTCGAATTGAAACATCTGTATTGTAACATCTGTGCATGTTGATTATTAATGATTCATAGAACTTCCTAAGGTAACAATCCTTTTCTGTTGTAAGGATTATTGGTGTGTGATACATGATTTCATGTCCTATTTTTTTTGATGATGGATTGTTGTTAAATATTATTATTACGAGTTTTGATTGCAGTCTCGTGCTCTGACATATGCTTGGAGACCCTTCTATTTGTCTCGCCCACGTATATACACTTTTTGTCACCCCCTTTACATCGGATGCCATATACAACCCCAGTTTTATCTTTTATGTTAGTTGTTGGTTTATCATTTGTTAGTAACTTGCCTAACGTATTGTTTGCTCTGTGTGCTGTTTTAATATTCACCAAGCCTAGAATGGGCTTTAGTTTATTGTTTAATCTGTCGTCAAAGGGGATGGACACATATATAGAATCATCTTTGGTATGATTACTAATTTTTGCGCTTCTTTCCCATTTTAACAATCTAGTGACTAATCTGTTAATAAATTTTATAGGATAATCATTATTCATAAAGATGCTCCTAATATAATTTAGTTCTTGACTTAATTATATTTCATTACTGCAGATTTTCAATGCTCTTTTTATTGCGAACTTTAATGAATTTGTTTTGTATACCATGGGACTGGCAGCAAGAAAATTAACCATTATGTTTGCATTGGTTTGTTTTCTATTGAAAGGTTTTTAATAATTCAAATTAATATTATATATATAGAAGTTTATGATATTATAAATATCTAGCAGGATGCGAACTAGTAATGTAAACGTTAATTGAGAGCATAATTATTATTTATCCCATGTAAATATCAGTTAGGTATAAATTATTGCCCAAACACACTCATAAATAGCATAGTTTATAAATCTTTCTTATTTGAAATACATCATACAAAGAATTAAGTTATAATCTTTATGAAGATTCAAAAGTTCTTTATAAAAGGCATCTAATGTCGATTAAAGTTCTTCTAGTTTAGTAATAAACTATTGTAGGTCTTTCACCGTTTGTGAAACTAATAATTCATAATGTATCACTGGAATATATCTGAACACTAGCACTACTACACGTTTGGTTTTATCACCCTATTGTAAATTAAAGTATTTGCAATCTAACACTAGATTTTTAGTTCAGATCAACTCTTTATAAAAGTTATTTCTTGGTTTCTATAAATTTAACTTTTATCATGAATTAATTGTTCACAATGCCTTATAAGTTTATCAAAATACTCTCTGATCACTTATATAAACCTTCATAATCTTTTTAATGAAGTTTCATCTACAAGTTCTTTAACCCTATCACTATTCATCGTGAATAACCATCTATCATGTTTATAGTTCCTTTGTTTTCTTTGAATCTTTTAATTAATCCACTTTATCAATTACTTGAATAAAATAATTCTTGGAACTTATTATGATTTATCCGCTTTCACTATTAAATCCTAAACATCGCTGTGTTTCTTCCAGAAATATTAAAATTCTCATGTTCTCTGTTTTACATTAAATAAACTTGACTTACTTGGAGATTCTTCTATATATATCACTAGTGTTAAGTCAACATACATTCCTTGTTTTCCTAAACGATGTCTTCGGTATTTGCTCGCTGATATCTCCTATTTCCTTCCGTTGCATTAATGTGTTTGCTTTGGTTCCAAATTGCCGAACTAAAGACCATTAATCTATTTGAATATGTTGCTGAAACGAAATTGTAGATATTAGTATGACTCTTACTTAGGAAATATCAAAATATTCTTCAAAACAATTCGAATGTAAAATATTTCTCAAGGGCAATGTTCATTTCTCAGGTTACTTTCCCTTTTTTAGAACATTCTTATCTTCCATCGTATTCTGCTGGAAACTTTTCATAATAGACTCCTGTCTATTCATTGAAGAGGATAATATTGCTCCATTTCAATCCTGAAAGATTCTTATATCTAGAATCTATTGCAGAGAAGAATTAAAACACAGCGGATCATATCAAAATCGCCATTCCATCTTCAACCTTTTTTGAATAATCAACCACATAATAATTAACTCGTTATTGACTTCTGTTTCCATGGTGAATTGTAGATTACTGTTAAATTGATTGAAATTTTGGAGGATCGTGTTGACATTATTTTTATTATTAATTACTATAAATGTGTCGTCAACATAACGGCACATTAATTTGATGTTGGTGTTTATAGTGTCTATTTTCCAAATATTTAGTTCTAAATAATGCATCACCATCTCAGCGATTATGGCTGATGATGGGAGGCCCATGAACACACCTTTGGTTTGCCTATACACCTTATTACCAAATGTGAACCATTGTAATTCAAAAAGTCTATCAATGAGCTTATTAATTCTTTTTAGATCAACATGATTTTTTGTATATTGAAAGGCGTCTAAATTGTAAATGCACCTAATAGCTTTCTTATTTAATTGGATTGGAAGAGCAGTATATAAACCTATAACATCAAAAGATACTAAGAACATATCCTCATCAAATTGAATCATCTTAAGCCTGTCTAAAAATTCTGAGTTGTTGCTCACACAAAATTGGGATTTATAATTAATCTTCTTTAAGTCATTTACCAATAGTTTGGAGATCTCCATAATGGCAGTGTTTCTGCAAGCCACAATAGGTCAAATTTTGTAAAAATTGTCTTCTTTCTTTTTATGAACCTTAGATAAACCTCTAAATCTTGGTAGACTTTTGTAACCAGTAATTCTGTTCACGTCATCTTCATCAATTAAGTTCTCTTTGGCCATTTGTCTGATGATGTTATTCAGCCGGGTTAATCAGTCAAATTAAGTCGGGAGCAGATCGGATGTTTCAAATTTGCAATACTGACACTTATCTGAATATCATTAAAGTATTAGCTAATTATAGTTCCTTCATTTTATGTACGCTTAGAAAGAAGCACTGTGCTAAGTTAGCTAAATTAAGTATTAAAAAATGGCCTATGAAAGTTCTGCCACATAATGATAGGTTCATTAATGACTGTGGTTATGAGTTCAACCAAGATCAATTGGACCTACTTCAGAAAGGTTATAAATTTAACATAGGGAAAGAAAAATTGGACATTTACAGCATTGCAACAAGAATAGAAGCACAGATTAGGAACATTCCTAATAATGATACCAAAAAAGACATTAGAAAGAAAGTGGGAATTGAACTTAATAAATTCAAATATCAAAGATTCACTAAAGGTGTCTTAAATCCCAGAGAAAAAATAGCTATCAAGAATCTCACCGAAATCACCAAAAATCAAAACATCAAATTTGTTAATGCAGATAAGGGAGGGGCAATGGTTGCTATGGACAACACAACATACCAACAAACATGTATTAAATTCTTAGATAACACAGATGGTTTTCGTGCTGACAAGAACAAAGAGACTTTAATCATATTCCGGCTGAATAAAATCATCAGACAAATGGCCAAAGAGAACTTAATTGATGAAGATGACCTGAACAGAATTACTGGTTACAAAAGTCTACCAAGATTTAGAGGTTTACCTAAGGTTCCTAAAAAGAAAGAAGACAATTTTTACAAAATTCGACCTATTGTGGCTTGCAGAAACACTGCCATTATGGAGATCTCCAAACTATTGGTAAATGACTTAAAGAAGATTAATTATAAATCCCAATTTTGTGTGAGCAACAACTCAGAATTTTTAGACAGGCTTAAGATGATTCAATTTGATGAGGATATGTTCTTAGTATCTTTTGATGTTATAGGTTTATATACTGCTCTTCCAATCCAATTAATTAAGAAAGCTATTAGGTGCATTTACAATTTAGACGCCTTTCAATATACAAAAAATCATGTTGATCTAAAAAGAATTAATAAACTCATTGATAGACTTTTTGAATTACAATGGTTCACATTTGGTAATAAGGTGTATAGGCAAACCAAAGGTGTGTTCATGGGCCTCCCATCATCAGCCATAATCGCTGAGATGGTGATGCATTATTTGGAACTAAATATTTGGAAAATAGACACTATTAACACCAACATCAAATTAATGTGCCGTTATGTTGACGACACATTTATAGTAATTAATAATAAAAATAATGTCAACACGATCCTCCAAAATTTCAATCAATTTAACAGTAATCTACAATTCACCATGGAAACAGAAGTCAATAATGAGTTAGCTTTTCTAGATGTATTAGTCACTAGGAATACAAACACTTATGACACTACTGTTTATAGAAAACAAACCAACGCAAACATAATGGTTAATTTTCTTGCTGCCAGTCCCATGGTATACAAAACAAATTCATTAAAGTTCGCAATAAAAAGAGCATTGAAAATCTGCAGTAATGGAATATTATTATGTCAAGAACTAAATTATATTAGGAGCATCTTTATGAACAATGATTATCCTATAAAATTTATTAACAGATTAGTCACTAGATTGTTAAAATGGGAAAGAAGCGCAAAAATTAGTAATCATACCAAAGATGATTCTAAATATGTGTCCATCCCCTTTGACGACAGATTAAACAATAAACTAAAGCCCATTCTAGGCTTGGTGAATATTAAAACAGCACACAGAGCAAACAATACGTTAGGCAAGTTACTAACAGGTGATAAACCAATAGCTAACATAAAAGATAAAACTGGGGTTGTATATGGCATCCGATGTAAAGGGGGTGACAAAAAGTGTATATACGTGGGCGAGACAAAAAGAAGGGTCTCCAAGCGTATGTCAGAGCACGAGACTGCAATCAAAACTCGTAATAAGGAATATTTAACAACAATCCATCATCAAAAAACAGGACATGAAATCATGTATGACACACCAATAATCCTTACCACAGAAAAGGATTGTTACCTTAGGAAGTTCTATGAATCATTAATAATCAACACGCACAGATGTTACAATGCAGATGTTTCAATTCGAAATGCATTATTGTACGATCTAAAATGATTCTGCCAACTTGATGTATTATTAAGAATATTCTTTGTTATTATGTTGTAGTTTTGATTACTTATGTTTTAAATATGTTTTTCTTTTTATATGCATCTGAAGACGAGAAAATAATCTCGAAACATGTTATGTGAAGATATATTTTTGTTCATGAAGACATGTGTGTTATGGTCTCTTTTATATTAAATTCCTATATATTAGGAATTAAATTAGCGTTATGTGTAATCACAAGACGAAATACCGGTCTAATACTATCACTTCTTCAAAATCTTCCTATCTTTATTGCAAAATTAAGTTTGTTAAATTATCAAACTATTTCAGGCATCATTTGGAGGCAGAGAAAGTAATTTCCTCTTCCCTCCTTACAAAGAATTCGTTAGTAAAATTCAAAACTACGACCAACAACTTATAAAGTACAATAATTCATAATACATAATAAATGTATAATGAATACAACATTATTACAGTAATACACAGGGAAGCCTGAGTCCAATATTTTTATAAAAGTTCTGATGGAGGGTTGCAGCGTCCCATCCTCCAATCCTTGATTTATTAATAATGATAATGATTAATACTAATTAATGATTTGACAATGTCATTTATAATAATAATTAATAATAAATATAATTTATATAAACTTAAAATTATCATATAATAAGCTAGTTGTGTTCATACTAACATTCGGATAGTAAAGTCTGAGACACTTGAAATTGATGACACGTTGACACATTGGAATTTGAAATTGTACAAGTGATTCTGATTAGATAAATAAATGAATAAGTTAAAATAGAATATAGGATAAAAATAAATATAAATATAAATACAAATGTAAAAACTCATCACAATATTTTATATAAAATCACTTCAGAACATTCATTAGTAATCTGTGTTGATCTCAAATACGATCTATAAAGAATACGATC
>JAFIDM010130518.1:0-12811 GCA_023159025.1 Thereuonema tuberculata
CGGTGTTAAAAAGAACCAATTTCTCGGTCCAGTTTTGCATTTGTTTCTTAAATATCTACAATAAATAAATTATATTTCTCTTATTTATAAATATGCTGTCAATTTTTACGATTTTCTTTTCTTTTAAAATGGATGAATGTTCGAAATTTGATTATAGAAGGAGCCACCCGACTCGGCGGGGGTCACTTGTAATTTTTGTCTTTAAAAGGCGGCGGGGTGTGTCTGGGCTGCGGTGGAGCAAAGATGGCCTCGTCGTCTGGTTCCAGCGTTGTCCATTGATTGGAAATCGCCGGCGGCCGTGTAGATGGTTCGGGTGCCGGGCTCTCATCCTCCGAGCTGGGCAAGGTGGATTCCTCGACCGCTGGCAGATATGGTTTCATACATGTTACATGGGCTGCAGGCGAGTGGAAGGTTGCAGGCGGCAGATCTCGTATGTGATAGGAGAGAGGCGGCGGATAATGGTGTACGAGCCTCGCCAGCGATGGAGCAGTTTTCGGCAAGGCCTACGGAGCGGGTCGGGCTGAAGATAAGTACGAGGTCTCCTGGATTGTATGTCACCTCGCGGCAGTTTGGACTCGCAGTTTGGACTCCCGTTGTGCGTCCACCATGTATGTGTTTGTGTTGAAGGCATACGTGAAAAACGGCAGGATTTCGTCCCAATTAGAATGATGTTTGTACATCCACAACATATTCGCAATGGAGTGATTCAGCTTCTCCGTTGCTCCATTCGTCTGGTGATGGTAAAGTGATGTGCAGTGATGGAGCGTCTTGCAGACCCGCATCACTGCGCTGAGGATGTCCTAGGGCATACCAGTCCTCTGTAGAATGGGTACCGGGTTTCTTTCCCGGGAGTTAAAGGCGGGCGGGCGTCGGGCTGACCTCCCGACCTCAACCTAGTCCCGTTGGTCAAGAAACGCCGAGAGCCTTAACTCCCGCGAGCCCTTGGGTCTGCATAGGCCTGTTGTGCGATCCTTTAACTTTTATCAAGCCATAGCTCAAAATATATGAGGTTTAACACCATTTCGTTGACATATGTGAAGTCTCCAGGAAATTTTACATAAGAAATACACAAAAGTTTCTTTCAGAAGTCATAAACATTAACTAAAAAAACATAAAACCTCACATGGACCTGTCGCTATAAAAGTATCAGTTGCATCAACATTTATAGAAAAACATGCTAACTTTGAAGCTCTGCTATTCTGCATCCAGGAGGCCTAGAGACCTGTAACTTGGAATTTGAACTAAGAACCTTACCAAGAACTAATGTACCAAATATCATCAAAAATCTGAAACTGGATTACATTTTATATTTTTTCTGTGTGAATTGGCATGGAATGACCCAGTAGCCTTTAAAGATTTGCAAAAACTGATGAAACGGGAACAATCCTCTTAATAAAAATCACATTTGACCTTAAATTTCCATTTATCTACGTTCAAAAGTTTACCATCCTAAAGACTCGGCTCAATTTTAAGAATTTTTCATCAAATAGGTCTTCGAAAAGACTAGAAATTGTGCCCTGAAGTCATCATTGATGCACTCTGTGATTGGTCCGACGTCATCAACATTGAAGCACTCTGTGATTGGTCCGACGTCATCAACATTGAAGCACTCTGTGATTGATCCGACGTCATCAACATTGAAGCACTCTGTGATTGGTCCGATGTCATCAACATTGATGCACTGTGATTGGTCCGACGTCATCAACATTGAAGCACTCTGTGATTGGTCCAAAGTCATCAACATTGAGCACCCTGTGATTGGTCCGACGTCATCACCATTGAAGCACTCTGTGATTTGTCCAAAGTCATCAACATTGAAGCACTCTGGATTGTGATTGGTAGGACGTCACGATCATTAGCCTGTGTTAGGTTTCCAACACAAAGCAACTGCAAAACTTAGTTGACTTTTTTTATCAATATTTCAGACATGCCTCTTCCAGAGCTCAGTTTTGTGAAGGGTAATGCAGGGTATTCACCTATGCTAGATTCCCTAATAATTGCCAGTCTTTTTGCAGGAATATTTCCACCAAAATAAAGGGTGTGAAAACTGAAAGGAAAGAAACCTTGTTTTAAATTTCTTACATGTGGCAACACTGATTTCATACTACAACAGGATGGTGCCCACTCCATTTCCATCTAAACGTCAGCGCAGTTTTAAACCAGCACCTACCAAGCACTGGATAGGGAGTGGGACCGATAGTGAAGAGAATCTCCCATCTTGGCCACCCTGCTCATTGGAATTAACACGATGTGATTTTTTTTCTCTCTGGGGCTACGTAAAGGATCACATCTTTGTCCCCCATCTATCTGCAACCATCTTGGAACTCAAGGTGTGTAATGAGACTGCCATTGGAAACATCACCGCTGATACACTGGACCGTGTGTGGTTGGAACTGGACTCGTGTCGATGTCTGCAGAGTGGCACATGGCGCCCATATTCAGAATTTCTAATGCATGTCTGTAACTTCTTGTGTTTTCTTACACAATAAACAAGATGTCGTCTCATGTATCGCATTTGTACTATGTGCGGTGATTTTTACAACCCCAACAACCATTTTGAATAACCCTACATAATGTAAATGAAGATCTAACATGGGTAACTGGTATTAATGTGATTCTTAAAGAGAAATCTCTATCTTCTAAACGTTCACCCATTATTAAAGAAAAGTCTAAATATTACTTTTGATGCTACAAAACAAAATACATAGTTGGTGACTTAAATATTTTCACTGATAGTTCTAAATCTAAGTTGGCAGTTGCAACAAGTATGTGTAATATTATAAATGTAATTAGTGGCTAAGAAATAAATTTCTATATTAGGCTTCTATTTTATTGAATAAAATTTTGCTGTGCAATGGATTGTTAATCTTCAAAACAAAGTATTGAAGTAAATAATTTTTGTCATTCAAATCATTCCTTTAGGCTCTTGTAAGTCTTAAAAATATTTTATCAGATGTTCATGAGATCTAGAAACCTTTACAGTTTATACCTAATGTTATTATATCCAAAGTTGAAAACCTTCTCAGATTGGTCAGTTAATCTGCCCTGTGATTGGCTGAAGTGGGAGGCCAATCAACTACGCTCTCTCTTCCAGTGAAGGACTGAACAGAAAGCTCCAAGCAGCCAGTGACCAACCGAAAAGGAAGCTTCAAACAGATCTTGGAAATCCACAAAAATGTAAATAAATTGTAAATAAAGTGTGTGTATCTTAAGCTGCAACACCAACGCCAGTCTTTGTGATTCTTCGACCACACATCAATATGAAGTTTGACTATGTCTCTGGAACTCTGGATGTGAAGGAAATGAAAAAGCTAATAAAGAACCTGAAAGACAAATAGGTTTTATTTTATTTACACTATTTGTACTAATATTAGATCCAAAAATATACATATAAGTGAGGAGCGATGAACAATTGGGGTTAATATTAATTATGCTGAAAAGTTCACCTTGATAATCAGCTTGATTATCAATTAATCACTAATAATTATACTTCGATGCACTGGCTTCTACTGTTCACTTTCTAAATAATTCCACCAAGCAATATATAATTTAACACAGTATAGTTTACAAAGCACTGCTTGAATATTGGCCACACAATCAGGTAAGTGAAACCTTCACATTTAATGTTGTACTAATCTTGTATACTAAAATCACTGCTTTCCATAAGCATGTATATAATTAGAATAATTCCTTTTATTCCAATTCCAATAACTAAATATAATATTGAAGCACTCAAAATTAATAACTTTAATAACTTCTTAGCTAATGAATGAGTTAGCTCAACTGTTCCTCGATAATTTATCACTATAACAACGTAGTCTTTCGTCTTCTTAAATTTGTTTCTTCTTCTGTTAATTATTCTTCTTCTTCTTCCAAAGCACTACAGCCCGATGTGGGCCAGGGCTGCCTTCACGATCTGCCTCCGTTCCTCTCTTCTCTCAGCTTTCTTCCACCATCCGGTAACTTTCATCTTCTTCAGGTCATCCAAAATATCTTGGATCCAACTTTTCTTGGGCCTGCCACGTTTTCTAACACCCAGAATATTGCCTTTATAAATGTTTTTAGGCATTCTTTCCACTCCCATTCTCTGCACATGCCCCAACCAGGAAATTCTACGAGATTTTATCTGTTAATTATTATTGTTCGTAAATAATTGTTTGTACTCACTCTATTATCGTCTACTTGACTTGGATAATAGTCTCTACAATGTCCTTATTATCTTCAAATTACTTCCTAATTTGTCTCCGGTGAACATTCGAAAACGCTGTCTTCTTTTGACACGATGCAACTGGATATCTGCAATGCGGTTTCTTTCCATAAATTTGATTGGTTCCAATCCAGTTGACATAAAGAGTCTCGTCTGTTGATGAGATGCGTTCTGCTATCTTTCTTAATTATTCCAGCCTTTACTTGAAATCTTCTTGTCTTTATTTTTGGCGTTCTCGTCCTTCCCTTTAGATCCTTCTCGATTTCTTATCGACTAAGGTTGGGATTCAATATGGCTATAAGCTCATTCCTTCACTGCTGCTTTGTCTCAAGTCTCGTCGTCACTGCTGCGTGGTGACTATCAGTATTGAGTCACTTCTTCTAAGTGCGACTGTCTCGGCTGCGTCACACCTTCCTTGAGACTGTCTCGGCTGTGTCACACCTTCCTTGAGACTGTCTCGGCTTGGGAGCGGCTCCTTCCACTAACTGCAGACATCGGCGCTGCTTCTTCTATCCTACTGAATCGAGGCTCGGTCGTGTCTTTTATTTCAATGTTGGATGACATAATAAATATTCATATGATTTATTTTAATTTAAATTTTGCCGTTGAAGCTTTAATTAAAACGGAGTAATTATTTTCATATTAAATAAAATATATATGTAATTTAAATTATATCTTCAGAACCTAAGGCAACAGACACCAAATAACAAACAGATCAATCATTTCCAGTTAAACTTATCTACTATTCACTTGTTGCTAAATGATAAATGGAATAAGTTTTGGAAGCAGTCCAATAAAAGGCCAAAATACAAAAAAAAGAGTATTTCCCAAAAATCTCTCGTTCTTTGTCATCATCTATAGTTTAATTAAATTTGCAATGGGACAAATGCTCACAGGTCAAGGTAATTTTAATGCTTATCTGGTGAAATTTTGTGAATGTGATAGTGCAGAACAGGAAACAATAGATCATGTGACTTATCAATGTCTCAGATTTCCATATGAAAGGTTGAAATTCCTTTTGAATTTATAGAAACATGATGTTGTATGACCATCTTCATTCTTATTAGTACACAGACCTGTTTTTAATTAATATTTGGATGATGTAAATTCCGTAATACAAAAGAAACAGAAATTAAGAATCTAATTAATTTAGGAAATATATATATATTATTTCTTATCCCTGTTGATTTATTATTCCATTGTTACAGATTTATAAAATTCTCGAGTAACTTTTATCTAGCTATAGTAATGCCCTTAAATAAAAGAATATATGCAAGCCTGTTGATTAATATTTCTAATTTAAAATGTTATACTCTCCTGTGTGGGCATTTATATTTTTATTCTTATTATCATTTATTTATTTTATATGAAAAAAAAAAGGCAATATTTGGTCCAATTTCTTAACTGCTAAAAGAAGTGTTGGCAGTTGACTATACTTGTACATGGCTCTAGTAGTAGACATGATGATTATACGGCAATATATTGTGTGGTTAGGCAAACTCTATTGATCAATATGCTGCCAACACTTGTAATGGGAATTTGTATTGTGTGCATCATCTCAATAGACACCTTGAACTGTCATAAACAGTTGTTGGCACTGTACTTATCTGGTTTCTTATTTTCCTCCCCATAATAATGAATGATTTACCAGGGCCTTGAAAAACACTAGATTCTCAAAATTTATTAATTATTGATTTTATGTTAATCTTTAGAATTCAGAATTTGAAAAAAATACAAGTTCTGCAATCATACACCTAATTTCCTTTTTTGTAAGTTTTTTTTTGATAATTTACGATTATTTTTATTAATAATTACAAAAATACGACCTTTATTTTATCCTATTTACATTTTATTTTGATTTCTTCACCATATTATTCACAAAACCATAAAAAAGCTACTCAAAATCTAGTATAAAGGAAACAATTAGCGCAGCAATTTGACCAGAGGTACCACCTATACGAAGCAGTAAGAGTTGATTTCAGCTGGTTAGGGGTGGGGGGAGGTTGAACTATAAAAGTACGGATTTCTTATTTTACCATAGACAATAAAATAGTAAAATAATATCTAATGGTACCTGGGGATTGTCAACCCTCACAATGACAGCAGTCAACGTGTTAAAATGGTGAAGTAAATATTTTAGGATTACTGATTGAGCAATGTTGAAAAAATATCTTATCAGAAATATAATTTATTTAAAATATTATCTAATAGTCAATATTTAATGCCAGTGGAGTGATGGATGAAGAAAGGCTTGTTAAGAAAAAAGTTCATGATAAGAAGCTACAAAAGAATAAAACTTCACAGATCAAGATTTGATTTGGTTAAACAACAATGAAAAGGATCTCTAAAAGATGAAAGTGAGACAAACAGAAAAGAATCGACAACAGATGTCATTAAGGAGACCCAAGGAGAACCATAAAGCCATGAAATTAATAGTAGGGATAGGGGTGTGGGTCACTTTGGGTGACATCCATAAATGACAATGAATGAAACAATATAAAACAAGAGATTTATGTGATTGAGTTTTATCTTAAAAAAAAGTGTAATATATAAATGAAAGACTGCGCATTGAATTGAAGTATTTTCAAAAATATGGTTTTTAAATCAATTGAACCTTAGTTTACTTGTTTATATTAAAAATATATATTCTTTAATAAATTAAAACAAAACCAAAAAAATCAGTAAGTTGACTGCAATAATATTTACAAAAAAAAGTTGAAAAATATATATATCTAATATACAGATGTTAATTACCAGTGTTCTTATTTAAGTTTAATTAAAAATAAGATTAAACCTGAGTTGTAATTCTCAGTTATGCGTAATTTAAAATTTTTCCCTTGAAATACGTATAAACTAGTTTTTATTGTATATATAAATATATATATACAGTGCAACTTGGATAATTCGAACGTCTTTAATTCGAAATCGTGGTTAATTCGAAGATTTCTCTTGGTCCCTTGAATTTCTTATTAAATCAATGTTAAAAAATCGTGGATAATTCGAAGTTCAACTTCCTTAATTCGAAGTTTTTTTAAAAAATTTCGAATCATAACGACTTTTCGGCATTTCATCGTTAAGAAATTCGACACGTGACAATTGAAATCCCCTTCCCGCCACCGTTCGACACGTGACGCTTCAGACGCCATTCAAGCTTCCGGCTGTCAGTGTCACCATGTCTTTCAGTAAACCACGTGTGTACAAGAATTTAACGTTCGCTGAAAAGGTCGCCGTGAAGAAGAAATGCCAACTCGCCAACGAGTACGGGATAGCGCCGAATTTCGTCGGTCCATTGAAGAAACCAACGTAAGTGAAGCTGCTTTCCGTTCACTAAACATGCTTGATGATTTTTGCTAACCTTAAACGACTGAATTCTACAAAACAATCAGACATTGCAATTTTTTGAAAAACTATAATTTTCTGTATTGAATGCAATATGTACTGTAGCTTACGTAATGTAAATCTTATTTTGTTTACATACATATAGTGTTTAAGTCTTTCATACCATGATCTTTCTGAATAAATATTTACTTATTGACAGAATAATCTTTTCAAGCATTCAGTGGACCTGAAATTAAAGTTAAAAGATGTAACTTGTTTAATTCGAAGTCTTGTAGTGGTCCCTTCAGCTTCGAATTATCCAAGTTGCACTGTATAACTAGGATTCACGAGTCAAAGAAAAGAGGCACTTCCACTGCTTCCATGGACCTTCACTCCTAGTATAATAAGATACACATTTATTAAAGTCAGAATGAAATCAAAACTCATTTTGGGAGACGAAAAAATGCAACTAGTTGGTTTAGGAGATGGTGACTAAGCAAATTATTGTAGTTTCCCTTGATAGCTGTTCTAAATATTGCCTGAATTTTCTTCTTTTATTCCTATTTAACAGTACATGATATAAAGGGTTCTCAAAATGTGCAGCAGCTACAATAGTTATATATTTCTTTGTTAAGTTTGGTTAAATGAAGGAAAAAAATATTCTGTTGCAAAGAGAGGCACAAGACTCAAGCAAGCGTAATCAGAACTGCAGCAAATCATCCCCTTTAGTGTGCAGTCATTTGTTGTGCAGCAGCTCATAGAAATCCAACGTTTAGAGGCATTTTACAACATTTATTACTATAACCCCATCCCCATACAAATTGTAAAGACAAGAATGAAATGCATTATTTTTATTTCTAATGCTGATGAATCATATTTTTTGTTGTTTTAAAACTCAAACCAGATTATGTTTTAATTATATAAAAACAAATGTAAGAATCTCATGCATAGTATATAACACTTAGCAAATGAAAAAGCCATCTGTTTATACATTATCTATAATCAAGTGCAGCTCGTTGTCAAAACCAAAAATAAGCAATTTTCTGAGCCAAAAATAAATCATAATCAGATACAAAAATTTGCTTTATATATACAAAGATTTTTATAATGTAACATTATATTAAAGTTTCCCTTCACGTGGCACAGAGCTATAGCCCTGCTTAACTATGTTTCATAACAAATTTAAAAAAATGTACAAATTGTAATATCATTCAAAGAGTAGTAATATTAAATATTTGGGTATTATATTAAATAACACTTTACTTGGGATACCCAAATTAAAAATTGTCAACAAAAATTAAATACCATTTCTTACATTTTTCATCATATAAAAATATTATAACAATAAATTATAAAATAATGATTTACTTTTTCTTTCTTGATTCTTATTTCAATTCTATTTGATCTAATACAAATAATGGAAAACTTAAAAGTATAAATATTTTACAAAAGAGAATCTTAAAATTAGAAATAAATTCTAAAAATACTTCAAATAATAAAATAACAAGGAAATTCTAAATTCATAATAAAATACTTACTTTGGGATAAAAACTTTCTATAATAAAGAATTATCATTAATTTCGGTGAAGTCCGGAGGGCCTAATTGGCCAAATCCACTTTCCTCACCTCCACGCGGGGCCCCCTGGGATCTTTTAAGATGCGAAAGAGAGAGTGGTGCGCGGAAAGCAACGGGAAGCTACCGCATTTACTTTTCCCAACAAAAACTGTAAACATGGCATGATGAATCTTTCCTCGGCAAAAAATTCCGGACGTAAACTATCCCCCCATTCGGATGTCCGGGAGGGGGATACTGAGGAAGGTTACATTATGAAGCAACTTAAACGACAGAAGAAAAGAAGATTGAGGATTGGATCATGGAATGTGAGAACTCTTCTTCAAGCGGGGAAGTTGGAAAACTTGAAGGAAGAAATGAGAAGAAACAGAGTGGATGTGATGGGAGTATCAGAAGTGAGGTGGAGAAATAGTGGTGAGTTGGTGAGTGATGAATTTGGAATGTTTTATTCAAATGGTGAATGTAAAGGAAGTCATGGTGTTGGTGTACTACTGGGACCATGTGTGAAAGATAAAGTGATATCAGTGCGTTATGTAGATGACCGGATGATAATGGTGAGACTACAAGGGAAAAAATTGGACTTAGTGCTAGTGCAAATTTACATGCCACATAGTGGATTAGAAGACGAGAAAGTAGAAGAAAACTACGAGAAGATAGAAGAAATAATTGAGAAAGAGAAGAAGGGTGCATGTGTAATCCTACTGGGCGACTGGAACGCAGTAGTAGGAGAAGGACAAGATGGAAAAACGGTTGGAAAATTTGGACTGGGAAAAAGAAATGACAGAGGAGAATCTTTGGTAAATTTCTGTAAACGGAATGAAATGATTGTTGGAAATACGTTATTCCAACAGCATAAAAGAAGACGATACACGTGGACATACCCAAGGGATGACAGTAGATATCAGATAGACTATATACTCGTACAGGAAAGATATCGAAATTGCTTAAAAAATGGAAAGACTCTACCAGGAGCGGATATTAATTCAGATCATGTCCTACTGATAGGCGAAGTTGATATTCGTCTGAAAAAGATAAGAGGAAGGCAAGTGACGAAGAAGTTTGATATAGAAAAACTTATGAACGAAGAGGAAAAAAGAAAATTTGAAGAACATTTTCAAAAGAAAGCCTCTAATTTAGAATCCGCACCTGAAAATAGTAATGAATACTGGACTCATCTAAAAAGCTGTATACAGGAAACAGCAGAAGAAACAATAGGATACAGAGAAGGTAAGAGTAATAAGAAACCTTGGGTCACAGGGAAAATGTTGGAGAAGATGGAGGAAAGGAGAAAATGGAAAAACATCAACACAGAAGAAGGTAAAAGAAATTACAAGAAACTAAACAATGAACTAAGAAGAGTAACTGATAAGGCGAAGGAAGACTGGATGAAACAGAAATGTGAAGAAGTAGAGGATCTAGAGAAAAAAGGAAGATATGATTTAATGTATCGCGAAGTAAAATGTTTGGATTTCACAAATAAGAATAAGAAGTCCATGTGGTTGATAGAAGACGAAATCGGCAATGAAATAACCGACAAACAAGGAATTTTGAACAGATGGAAGAAGTATGTAGAAGAATTATATGAGACAGGGAATCGTCCAGATTACTTAGCTATAGAAGATGAAACAGCTGTATCAGAAGACGAAAAAGGATGTAGTATTCTAAGGGAAGAAGTTGAGCTAGCGATTAGGGAAATGAAGAATGGGAAAGCAACAGGAGTTGATGGAATACACATTGAGTTAGTTAAATGCTTGGGTGAAGACAAGAAGCAAATACTATCATTATGCAATGAAATATATGAGAAAGGTGAATGGCCTGATGATTTCATGGAAACAGTATTGCTGCCAATACCGAAGAAAAATAATGCCAAGAAGTGCAATGAGTTCAGGACTATCAGCCTTATATCGCACTCAGCGAAGATTCTTCTGCGAATACTGAACAGACGTTTATATTCTAAGGTGGAAGGAGAGTTGGAAGAAGAGCAATTTGGTTTTAGGAAAGGAAAGGGTACGAGAGATGCAATTGGACTGCTGCGAACAATCTGCGAAAGATATCTAGAAAAAAATAAACATGTATATGCAGTATTTGTGGACCTGGAAAAGGCTTTTGACAGAGTGGATTGGAATAAACTTATGGAAATCTTGAAGAAAATTGGTGTGGATTGGAAAGAGAGAAGGCTAATAACTAATCTTTATATGAAACAACGAGTCAAAGTCAGGATAGGAGAAAAATTGTCAGAGGGAAGTGGAATAGGGAGAGGGGTGCGACAAGGATGCCCTCTATCACCTACGCTGTTCAACATCTACTTAGAGGAGTTAGTGAAGAATTGTTTTTGTAAATAACGATAAATAGCGGCTGTAACTTAATGCTATCTAATACATGTAATGGAGATGTTTTTTGAAACCTTTTCTCCAACAGAGAATGATCGTATAACGAGCTAAAGATAACTTTTATGGTGTACCTAATTTGTAGAAAAGAAAACAAAGGCGAATTGATAAAACGAATCTAAATATATTCTGTTTTAACTTCTTTTACATGAGAATAATTAAGACTGTTTCACTTGTATGTTTCTACGTCTTTCTGAGTTACCCATTTAAAGCCTTCCTAGACATTCTTCTCAAATGTGATAACTGGAAAAGTTTGTATATGTTAACTCTATGCTCACTTGGATTATTTCCTTAAATCTTTATCTTCGTAAATATTACTAATGTCTATCTTTCTGTACGTCTTGAAGAAATCAGATGACAACTATGTTCATGTTTCAATGTTCCCGTCCGTGTGATAAAGTAGCAAAGGTCACTTACTGTATTCCGAAGTTCTATCGTCCTACGTCTAAACGTCCTACGTTGAACGACTTTCAATACCTGGTTGACGTTGTCTTCAGATTCGTTGCCTTTCGAATCCCATCGTAGACGATCCTTGGAACTGGATTCATCCTTTTAACCTTTTTCACTTTGGTCGAACTTCAATCCGTTAAACCACACTTATTCCCAGAAACGAGGAACGTTTAACTTCGTGATTCCCTCGTATCTTTCAGTTAATCGGACTTCTGAACGTTTCCATATCTGTCATCATCTTCGCCATGTTTTCGTTCTTCTTCTTTCGACTTAACCCCAAACATTAGTCCAACTCAAAAAACAACTGCAACTGCACGCCCCATTGTTCTTCAACAATCGATACCCGTTCGTATCATGCGAGTGTTATCTTTACTCAAACGAGATTGTTGCGTAGTTCAATTGTTTCATATTCCTGTGAGATTATTCATGTGCATCTTGACATATCTTGGGATTGCCTTTGATTTGTAATAGATCAGAAAATTCATCAGGTAAGTTATTTACCGAATACAAATCTACAGTTTTCAGAACATGGGAGGGGTGATAGTAGGAGGAAGAAGAATAAAGTGCATAAGATTTGCTGATGATATGGCATTGTTAGCAGAAGAGGAGATGATACTAAGGGATATGCTTCTGCAGCTGAATGACAGCTGTGAACAATATGGAATGAAGATAAATGTAAACAAGACAAAGACTATGGTTATCGGAAGAAAGACAAAGAAGATAAACTTAAGTATTCGGAATGAGACATTGGAACAAGTGAACAACTTTAAATACTTAGGGTGTACTATAAGTGGCGATATGAACTGCTGCCAAGAAGTCAAGAGGAGGATAGCAATAGCAAAGGAAGCTTTTAATAGGAAAAGGAGCATCTTCTGC
>JAFIDM010130520.1:0-12806 GCA_023159025.1 Thereuonema tuberculata
TCAACTAGAATGATTGGCTATTGTGGAAGGTGCCACCTAAATGTGTGAATTGTATTGTGACTTTTTAATTACGTATTTCTGATTTATAGGGTTAAGTTGAGTAATCCTATAACAGAACAAGAGTTGCAAATACGTAGATTTGCTAAGATTTATCAGAAATAATGTTTTCTAATAATATGTTTTAGTCTCTGATAAGATCAGCAGACTTATATCCCCGTTTTGTCTGTCAGGAGGCAAGTATCATTAAAATCTCGTTAAATTATCGTTAAATCCCAACAATCCTAACAATCGCATTAATTGCATCTTTTACATTTGCAACAATCACATTTATAATAACAAGGAATTTAAAGCAATATCAATGATATTTGATATTGACATTCCCTCGGAATCAGACACGATGAATAACTCATCCGAGGATCTAACGATGAAAGTCGTTCGTTATGCGCTCACCTTCATGTGATTGACTTTTAAAACATCTCCCGAAGAAGGCCCGAGGCACGGGGCCGAAATATCGAGACCACATCTCATCCCGGAGTGAGAAAATCCCTCAAAATACGGACCTACAGTATCATGTCTCACTCCTCCTTCAGGACCAAACTAAATATATATATATATATATATAAAACAAAATAATATATATATATATATATATATATATATATATATTAAAAAAAGGTATAATTGCGTATTGAATAGTTTCGTCAGTCGGTTTTATACCATGACATCGTCAGCATTGGTAACATTCTCACTGAAAATGATGGTGGTCACAAAGTTCTCAACTTCACATCGCTGTAATATCGCCTGACAGAATGCCTCATTAAGACTGTGGTCGTTCACAGTGTCAAATGCTGCAGCCTCTGCAGGCGATATAGACGCATGTGTAGGCGTTTCCGCAGCAAGTGCCACACAGTCGGCTGTGTGATGCCCAGTTTTTGCATTTCCTCTGCGCGTTGATTTGTAAGGGCTACGACGGTACGTGTCCCGAATACGGCGCACGTTCTCCTCAGGGACTATCAGTCGGCCACTCGACTTGACCTTAGAAATGCATCCACTTCGCTTAAATTGCTCGTATCAGTTACGAATGGAATTCTGGGCAGGTGGGTCATTCTGAAATTTGGTGCAAAAACCACGCTGCACCATCGTCACCGACCTGGTTGCGTGATATTCGACCACACAGTTCGCCTTTTCCGCACCTGTGAACACCATTTTGTCAACAACCTCCACCTGGCAGTAGCGGTAGCAGCAATCGTTTGTTATACGGCGCGACAGCCAATGGGCCACTGCTGTCGCGTTAGCCAGGTCTGCGTAATTCAGGTTTCCAGTTGCCGTGTGACTAACGTAGGTCATATTTCACAGTTCTGAGATATACAAAACAAACTCGAACATGTGCTCTATCCAACTGTATCATTCGTCGCATCATAACTGCAATAGCGATTGTACAGGAAAGTTTTGAAATCGTTCAAAACATTTATAATCACCCTGTATATCGTGAGCTGTTCCGGAACCTTGACGTTGTGCCGGAACGTAGGTTCGATTCCCGGCAGTGGCATGACTGTTTCTTTCTTTCTTCTGTGTTTCGTCCGTTTCTCCCGGGGACTTACTATCTCAAAATTCTTCTCGACGAGATATGTATTCTCGTCACTATTCCCGAATTTCCTTGGGCTAGCACACAATCCTTCCCTAGTCGTGGGAAATAATTATAAATATATGGTGAAGATTCAGGATGTAAGCATAAAAATTATAAATGGAAATAAACCATAATAGTAAAAAACCACAAAGCAAAATCACTAACATCTTTAATAGCATAAATTATGAATAAACGAGAGAAAATGGAAAGAATACGAATGATATCCTTGACGGGACAAGGAACTAAAAAACCTCTTCCCAACAAGAATCTTTTTAAACTCTTCCAACAAACCCGGCGAGGATCCCGACAACACCATAAGACGTGATCAGGATCCTCGTCCTCATCCAAAGAACAATGTCCACATCCTGAATCTTCAATCTTGCCAAACCTAAAAAGGTAAGCTTAAAAATCCCCGTGTCCCATTAAAAATTGATTTGAGCTAAAATCAGAAATTAATCTTTTCTCATTTATTTTAACTAAACAGTGGACGTCCTTTCGTGGAGTTAATCCAGGTTTCTGCCAAGCTGCGATCTGGTCCCTAAACTTTATTAAACAAGAGTTAGACCTGAGTTAAGGGCATGGGTAAGTAATTTCGTCGAATGTGGAAACCAATTTGGCTTCTCTACACGCCTCTTCATTGCCTGGAATCCTAATATACGCTCTGACCAATAGAATATCGAAATAATGACACCCTTTGAGTGAAGATTTCTTAATAGCCAGAAAGATATCTCTGGTGATCATATTAAGATAAGAACATCCAGCGACAGATCTCAAAACAACTTGAGAATCTGAGACAATAGCGATATTCATCTTGCAATGAGACCAGAGCAATAGCATGCGAAATGGCTCCAAGCTCAGCTTGATAAACGGACGCAACATTAGAGAAGCGTTCTTTACAGATGTTAAAGTGGTGCTCCTAGAATCCTTAAAAATAATAGATCCATCAGTGAAAATATTACTATCAAAAGGGAGAGTAGGTAAGTAACACGAGGAAGAGGAAGAGACAATCCGAGATCAAAACGAATTAACCTGTCATCGCTACCAAGGTCCTCCTCCAAGAAGTTCCAGCCCGAAATGGATTGATCTTTGGAAGACGTTGTCCAACTTCAATCCAACTTCTTTCATTGGACGAAGCAAAAGTTGGAATTGACCCTTGCTCATTCTACAAAATTAGGTTGTTAATTATCCAATCGGGGAGTTCAAAGGCTGATATACAAAAAAAAAAATACTTATTAAATGTTAAATGTTTCCTTAATTAACCATTTGGGAATTTTATTTAAAATAATTCCGCGAATCAAAAATAAATTGGGATTACCAACAACCGAAAGACAATAATAATAAGCTAAAGGATAAATAGTAAATAAAAGCCAAGATAAGTAAAGATTAACAACATGAATTTTACTGTAAGGCTAAATGTGAATACACATAGTAAACAATCAAAACAATGGGCTTAAGGCTCGCTGAGAAAGCATCAAGTTAACTTAAATAAACATAGAAAGTATCTTCTCGACAATCTTTCTTTGTGAAAATATTCAAGATAAAATTAAATGTCAATCAAACGAAAAAGACTTCAAAAGTCAGAAATAGTGTTGATTGGACGTACAGTTTAACACTTATTAAAAATGAAGAAGATATTTGCTAGCAAAACGTGTTCTTAACAAAACGAATAGGCCAATTCAAACAGTCACTTACGCACATCATTGCTGCTTGTAATACACCATGGAATCCCAGGTTTGAATTAAGGCATCCAATTCACACGCGGAAGCACATTACACAAGTACCATCGTCGGACGGATGAAAACACTTCACTGCAATGACTCACTGAAGCACTTTTAAAATACATATCACTGGCGCTTATTCCAGTTCATGGATTCTGCTGCGGCGGTCAAGTCGCGGCGGTGGGCAACGCTCCGGACAGATTTGACACTGCTCCGCAGAGTAATTCGGCGTCCAGCAAAGTGCTACAATCGCGGCCTTCCCAGCAATTGTTACGGGTCAGCGGTCTGCGAAACTAATGGCGGAGTGCACCAAACTTCAGTTAACTTAAAGGACTGCTATTTGGACGGAGCTAAAATTAGTGGGGGGTGCTGCTCCACAAAAATTTTAGCCTTTGTTTTAAAATTGTGCGAAAGGAAACAAACATGTATAAAAAGAAATTTATCAAGTTTTTGAATAAATTTTCTTTTTATACATGTTTCCTTTCACACAATTTTAAAACATAGGCTAAAATTTTTGTGGAGCAGCACCCCCCACTAATTTTAGCTCCGTCCAAATAGCAGTCCTTTAAGTTAACTGAAGTTTGGTGCACTTCGCCATAAGCTGGCTGTCGCGGCTAACCGACGTCATTCCGTCAGTCGTTGCTGGGGGTTTTGTAAGGTTCCGTCGTGTCGTGTCCACCAAGTTTGCAAAACCATCAGTTCCCGCGGCAACCGTGCTTGGGTGTTTCGGCAGTTGAAGGTACCTACACGATCGGTGTTTCGTATCCGTCACCGTACCTCTCCTATGTCACCAATCTTAGTCCTTATTCATAGCGAAAATGCAAAAATTAAAAGGAAAGGGTAAAAATAAAAATAGTTCAAATAAATGTGGAGACTACATCTTATTCAATTTTTCGGCTCAGCGATTCCGATACCAACTATTTATTTTTCTGGAAATAAAATAATTGAAAAGAATAACTGATTACGTCACCAAAACAGACAAAATTAACCAATGACGTGACAGGCGACGAAGAGACGGGTAAGCCACGAAGGAAGAAGTGATTGACAGGCCCAAAGACAATGTAAAGGGAAGCACAGGAAGTTCTCAAATAAACAGAGCAACGAAGAGAAATAAGTGTAACAAAGTGAACAAAGTGTGTTTAGAATTTATATTAATTTACCGTTAGAAATTGCATTTGATTTAGTTTGATTTAATTAGTGAAATTTGTGTTAGTTCCCTTAGGGATGTAATTGTGTGTGTGTGTTTATAATAACGCTTCCTCTCCTGAACTGTGGACAGTGTGGATGGTGGCTGCTAGGTGGCGTTAGTTGTTTTTTTTAGACAAGAACACGAGTGAATGTCGAACGATTGAGACATTACGTAAAATTGATTTAGTTTTTGGAACCTTAATATTAGTAAATGTTTAAATTGGCTATTTTCAAGGATAAGTTGTGCGTGGTTTTTAATTAGAAATAAACCTTAGTTAAATGTGTAAATTGGCTTTCTTCAAGGATAAGATGCCTTCGCATGAAGTCTTCCCCTATCATGGTATTGCTGAGAGGAGTTACTAAAGGGGTAATATCCTTTATGGTGCCGAAATCCGGGAATAATTCGCACAACCAGTGGACTTTAAAAGTGGACTAGTTTCAGTGGATTTCAGTGTGTGCAGTTGTTACCGGGAATTGTTTTAAGTGGATCTTGTGTGACCAGCGATACCAGGGTCACAAATTCAATTGCGACGGAAACCGCAATGACACAGGTCAGCATTAACCAAATCATTAATCAAGGTTCAAACGATGTTGTCTTACTGAAGTCAGCAGTTGTATTGGTTGATGGAAATAACAGACAAGTCCGTGCTAGGCTTATGATAGATGGAGGAAGTCAACGCAGCTTCATCAGTAAACATCTATCGAAGCTAGTCGGGGCGACGCAAGTTGGAATAGAGACGATGAATGTGAAAGTGTTTGATCATGGGTCAACCGGACGCCGTGATTATCATAAGGTACGTGTACGTTTATTTGACGTAATGGAATTCATAGCGTTGAAGTAACATTGCGGGAATCGGACAATGTGTGCTCCACGTATTCACTCGTACCGAATGAGTGTTTATTGCGAGAAATGGAGAAGCGAGGTCTCTGGTTGGCAGATCCAGATTCAAGTACAAAGTGTGATATTGACGATATTTACATTCTCATCGGCGGAGACCTGTACTGGACTGTTGTTACCGGAAAGATCGAACGCATCAATGATCGACTCGTTGCAGTTGAAAGTGTGTTTGGTTGGCTTCTCCACGGACCGGAAGACCAATCAACTGTAGCGAACTGTGTGACAGTGCAATCGATGCATGTGCATGTACAAAGTGCTGACGTGAATAAGCAGCTGTGCAACGAAATAGAAAAAGTTTTGGAAATTAGAGAGTTTAGGCGTCAACGACGACGAATCATGTGCAGCTGTAATGGATCCAGTTGAGCAGCATGTGGCCGTCGAAGCTCGTAAATCAGTTTCAGTGAATTCGATCTGCGTTCCTTCACCAGTAGTTGTTACATCTCGATATAGAAATTGGATAAAGGTGATTCGAATAATAGCTTGGATCCATCGGTTTGCTCGCAACTGTCGTAAAACCTCTAACACAGTGGGAGAGCTTACATTTGAGGAGCTGCAACAGGCTGAGACATCCTTACTAGTACATGAGCAACGTAATATGTACCCAGGTGAATATATGGCTCTTCAAGAAGGAAAATCAGTGGAAAAGCAGTCAAAAATCTATCGATTGGACCCTCAACTTGGTGCTGATGGCGTCATTCGACTTGGCGGCCTTTTGCATTTTTCAATGTGGAGTCATGAAACCAAACATCCAGTGATATTAGACGGAAATTCATGGATTGCCAGACTAATAATCCAGAACTGTCACCAGAAGGTGCTACACGGGGGAGTAGCGGAAACATTAGTGGAACTTCGAGAAAAATAGTGGATTCCGGCTGCTCGCAGTAAGGTACAGAAAGTGTTACGTCACTGCATCATTTGTATTCGTCGGCGAGCTAGGACTGCGAGAGTGATCGAAGCTCCCTTACCTGTGGAACGTATTGAAATGGCCAGTCCCTTTGAAGTTGTCGGAATGGATTTCGCCGGACCAGTTTATATTAGAGAGGGAAAAAATCAGCAGAAGAAAACGTATATTTTGCTCATTTCCTGCGCAACTACGAGAGCTTTGCATTTGGAACTAGTATGTTCAATGACGGCAGACGATTTCTTGATGGCGTTTCGCCGTTTTGTTTCACGTCGTGGTATGTGTCGCATCATTTGGTCCGATAATGCGAAAACCTTTA
This sequence comes from Thereuonema tuberculata, assembly GCA_023159025.1. NCBI lineage: Eukaryota > Metazoa > Arthropoda > Chilopoda > Scutigeromorpha > Scutigeridae > Thereuonema > Thereuonema tuberculata. The sequence continues at coordinate 6,652 of JAFIDM010130520.1, forward strand.
AGCGTGCGGAAAAGGATTTGGACATATGGACAAAAATGACGAAATACGCCTGCGAAAAGGTGTTCAATGGAAGTATATAGTGGATCGTGCACCAAGGTGGGGCGGACTATGGGAACGTATGGTACGCTCAGTGAAGGAAAAATTAAGAATAATATGTGGACGTGCAATGCTTACCTTCGAGGAGTTGCACACCTTACTAGTGGAAATTTGAAGGTATCTTAAATTCCAGACCCTTAGGCTATGTGTCCGAAGACGCCAAGGAAATACTTACGCCAGCTCACCTGCTCATTGGAAGGCGACTAACTGTGACTGCACCGGCTTTGAAAATGGCGGAACGACTCTGTGGTGTACAAGAAATTGGCAGACAGTGGAGAGCCAGACTGGTTCTCATTAATAGGTTTTGGAAGGCATGGAGAAGTGAATATCTCCTGATGCTTCGTACAGCTCATGAAAGAAAGAATATCAGTGACATACTACCCTTAAAAGAAGATCAGCTGGTTTTGCTCGACGATGAGCATACTGTTGCCATTTGTGGACGACTTGTACAATACGCAAGGTGATAACTGGACGTGACGGACATGTCCGTTCGTGTGTTGTACAAACCCCAGATGGGAAAACAGTGAAAAGACCAATTCAGTTGTTATACCCTCTAGAACTTAAAACTGATACATCGTCGGAATTGAAAAAGTTTTTAAGGGGGAGTGTAACAAAGTGAACAAAGTGTGTTTAGAATTTATATTAATTTACCGTTAGAAATTGCATTTGATTTAGTTTGATTTAATTAGTGAAATTTGTGTTAGTTCCCTTAGGGATGTAATTGTGTGTGTGTTTATAATAACGCTTCCTCTCCTGAACTGTGGACATGGCGGATGGTGGCTGCTAGGTGGCGTTAGTTGTTTTTTTTTAGACAAGAACACGAGTGAATGTCGAACGATTGAGACATTACGTAAAATTGTGCTTAGTTTTTTGTTGGATCCTTAATATTAGTAAATGTTTAAATTGGCTATTTTCAAGGATAAGTTGTGCGTGGTTTTTCAATAGAAATAAACCTTAGTTAAATGTGTAAATTGGCTTTCTTCAAGGATAAGATGCCTTCGCATGAAGTCTTCCCCTATCATGGTATTGCTGAGAGGAGGTACTAAAGGGGTAATATCCTTTAATAAGGGGGCAACAGGTCAACTAAAGGAAGCAAAACGCAAGACCACCGGAGAAAAGATAAACACGAATGATGAAACAGAGTCTAATGCAAAAGGAATTCGCAAAAATTAAAAATTAGAGTAAAACAGTGAGAAAGATGGCAAAAAATAAAGGGACGAAAAATGAAAAGGCAAAAATAAACAAAAGACTAAAAAAAACATGACAAGGTCTTATCATCAAACAAAACATCAACTCATATGGAGTTTCGTTCATTAACATCTCCAATGGTGAGGACCCGAGGATAAAAACGAATAATATTCTCTAAAATGTCCAAGATATTATTAAAATTGTCACAGTTATGTGCATAGACATTTGCAATTATAACATGATAACTATTTGCTGAAATTTCAATTATAATATAATATCTCCGGACAAATATTAATTAAGGACAAGAGGATTAAGATTACTATTATTAATAAACATATACGCTCTCGCTCTTTCCACATTACTAATTTTTGATAGGGAGCGACTACTTTACTAATAGAAGAAACTTTTTCACAGTGGATCAAACTCGGAATAAAAAGTTGCAGCTCGGTCCATGCCTGTCAACCTCTTCCCATGTTAAATTGTCCAAATCTTATCAGGAATAAAAAATGCGTCTCTTGGTAGTCGTTGATTCTTTTTCATAGCAAGGACACATCTTACGATCTTAAGGAGATCGAAACCCGATGGACATTCAAATGTCCTGCTTTCACACAATTAGAACAACTTACTTCAGCAGCATTACATTCATTAGTCTTATGTAGATCTCCATATTTGATACAAGGAATAGAATTTTTATAAAATGCTAATATAAATGCTACTGAAAATCGAATGCTAATACGAGTATATTCAAAGAGTATATAATCTGTACGAAGTATATAACCTTTAAAGATTTCCGGCTGGACGGAAATAATCCCATTTTTTCTTATTTGGGTTTCTACAAGATTTACTAGTCAATACTCTTATTCCCTTTCTTAGAGTTTCTTTAGGCATATTGCGCTGGAGGTCCAAATTACTTTCCACAGGAGTATTCAGGATTTCAACACTCTGAAATTCCTATTAATTTAATAATGGGATTCCTGTTATTTAAGGAGATCGTAACTAATGAATCAACTGTTTTAACAATTTGGATAACAACAATCTTTGATAGTAATTTTCTTGGAGGACCTACCGCCAGGTGCGAAAATGGTTGAGGGTCGACAAAAACCCGTGTGACTGGGGATGAACCACCAGCGAACAAGGTTTCACGCCCGTCACAATTTGCGCAGAGCCCGCTCCTCAGACCCTGTTTAGAATGATGGCTTGCAAATGCAAGAAAGGATGCTTAGGGTCTGCACTTGCAGAAAGGCAAGGCTCAAGTGCTCTATCCTATGCTCCTTTTGCCAAGGGCGAAGTTGCACAAACGTCACCCCGATCGTCCTGGACGAGGAGAACGATGATGTGGACGGCCCAACACCATACAACGACCCGCCTCCACCTCCAGAAAACATCGTCCCTCCCCCTCTGATCCACACTGGATGAGACCCGGCCTTTCCAAAAGGGCGAAGTTCTAAACTACTGCGGTGTTTATGCTTGACTGTGTAAATAGTATTTTCTTGTTTACATTTATATTTACGTTGTTAATTTAATTTTACGTTTATTTGTTTACTGTATGCTTCTTTGAAGCCATATGTTACATCTAAAATCTTAAATTCACATTCTTGCACATTTTTTTTTAACTAAATCCATGCCAACATTATTCAGTAACATGTTTTCATCATTTTCCCAAAATCCCAAAATGAAAACTATTTTTGGTTTTTACTATTTTTTGGTTTTTGAGGAAACTATGAGGCCTAAAGGCACCATTTTGGAATCGACTTGAACCTAATTCAATTCTCTACAAATTCCTCTTTCATGACTTTTCTGTAGGACCATTCGTTTAGCCGGTATGTGTCTTGGAAAATGATCTTCCCGATAACTTTTCACTTTTTCGATACAATTGCTTTTCTTTGACTGGCTGTATCTCGGCAACCGATGGAGCTGTAGAGCTCGGGTTGGGCTCAAATTGTAGCAAATTTAGTTTGCTTTACAAAAGTATACCGTGAAGATACCCGAAAAACGCTTCCTTACGGTAGTTTTATCGCAAAACCTGAAACAAGTGCGAGAATCTCGCAGTTTTTCGAACACCACGGGAGTAGCACAGGATTTTCAGGGTTGCAAACTTGGGTATAAACTACTCTCAGGGTTCCTAATAACATATAAAAAAATCGTAGATATATGCGCGTTTGCGATGTTTGCCTTTTTTTTGTGTCGATATTGACTGGCCTACAATATTTTCAAAGACTATCATCATCATCATTATATATTATTTCTCAAAGGGTTTTTTTGGTCGGAACACCATATTTCCTTTACTACTTCATCAAAATCAATGATTGAGGCATCATTTTGAAGATTACGTTCCCCGCTAATGACAAAAAATAAACAAATTGTTTAAAATTAATGTTTTCGTTAAAAAACTTTATTTTTAAAAACTTTTTATAAAAATGTAGACACGCTTTAACAGATGCGCCTTATTTTTCGAAAACGAAAATATTCTTTAGCGTTGTAACCTTCAACTATTTCCTTTTTTGAATAAAAATGCACTTTAAATGATATTTCATCGTTTATTTAATAACAACAGATAAAAAAACAAACAAAGATTTATATTTTAATAAAAATAAACGATTTATTACAATAGAAACATAAAAATTAGTCAACTTCTCATATATTATTTCTCAAAGGTGTTTTTTTTATTTCCCTTAATACTTCATCAAAATCAATGATTGAGATATTTTCAAGATTACGTTCACCGCTAATGATGAAAAATAAACAGATTGTTTAAAATTGATGTTTTCGTTAAAAAAAATTATTTTAAAAATCTTTTTATAAAAATGTAGAAGGCAATCTATTGACAATCTGTTCATTTATTTATTTCCACATTACCATTCGGTGACTGATCAAGACACCATGCGAATTATTCGCACGGGTCAACTTTTTTATAAAACTTGAGAAGACGCCATTTATTGACAATGTGTTTAACTAACATGCACACAATCTGTTGGATTTGTTTATTATTTCTCAAAGGTGGTTTTTTGTTGCGAATTATTCGCACGGTAATTAGTCATTACTAATTTCTAATCCTTTTTCATTATTGAATTCCATTGCAATTTTAACATTTTGATTTTTATGTTTCTCTATGAAATCCAATTCTGAGGCAATCTGTTCTTTTATTTCGTTTTCAACTATGGTTCTCAATTCCTCTCTTATCTTCATCCTAATTTCGTTCCTCTTCTCATCTTTGATTATTTGTTCTTTGTCCACGTTCTCATGTAACCATGTCGCATAAATAGAAGTTAAGGTTTTTCATTCTTTTTTTTATTTTGAACTGTTCCTCGATTCATACACGAGAACTCATTCTCTCCTGCAGAAGAGCAAAGAAAGGCTCTCATAGTAGCCGATGAGTATGACATGAATCAATGGCCTTAAGGCCTAATTTAAGAATATGCCACCAAATGGAAGTACTAGTTCAATTCACCACTAACTGGCAAAAAATAAGGAAAATATAAAATATTTCAAGTTCTACGATTCTATAACTTTTTACCAATGATCTATTTATCAATGGTTTTCTAAACAAAATTCCACACAATAATTCAATAAAAAATTTTCTGAAACCAGATCAAGGCACAGTAACAATAAGGGAATTGAAATCAATAAATTAAATAAATAAATAAGAGAAGAAAAAGAAGAAAAAAAAAGAGGAGGACAAAATGGCGGCCACAACACAAACAGGCAACAACCACCTGACGTAAACAACACTTGAAAAATCGCAGCCAAGAAAACCTCACTGAAGATACCAAAACACTTTATAAGAAATCTTATTTCGAAGCTTTTCCTGAATCCTATAAATTAAATTGAGCATAGGTATATTGAATTATACACCAAAAACCTTGGGAAGACATCTTTATAAATTATATCTGAGTGTACAAAAACAAAAAAGGTTGAATATCAATGATCGAACAGACCTTTTTTTTATGGAAGTACATTTTGATTTATCAGTACCTTTTAATGAATACAGGATATCTCAGAAAAAGTTAATATTCTGGGAGCAAATGGTTGGTATTGATGTTTCTAAGAAAAAAAAAGTTTCTGTGAATATACACTATATATGGTCAAAAGTGTCCGGACACCCCACGGTCGGAATGCGGAGTCTCCTGAGTCCCCCTTTTGCAATGACGATAGCCTGTGCACGACTGGGACACTTTCTACCAGGTTTTGATAGGTGGTCGCAGATACTGACTTCCAAGCGACCATGACAGCTTAAGTGAGTCCGGCCATGGAAGATGGGCGATATGGGTGGCACATAATCTGCGTTTTAATTCGTCGCACACACATTCAATTGGGTTGAGGTCGGAGCTCTAAGAAGGCCAGTCAAGTTATGGGACACCCATGTCGTCAAACCACGGCCGCAAAAGCTTCAATGTGAATACGGGACATTTATCCTACTGGAAGAGAAACGGGCCTTCCCCAAACTGTTGGCACAGAGTTGGGAGGGCAGTGTAGTCCAGAATGACCCGATATATCGCAGAGTTCATATTGCCCGTCATAGGAACTAAGGGACCAAGGCGGAACATGAAAACACCTCCACATCATTATGCTGCCGCCACCGCACTTGCCTATTACTAGATATATATTACTAGATATATTGCCTATTACTTTTTCAGTCTTTGTTCTAATGTCAACCTGCAATAAACCAACAATGAATAATAAACAAGATCTGCTTAGAGACTTTAGACATCCCTCACCGCCTGCAATAATGACTCTTCCGAAATTTGAATACTCTCGCCTATTTCTGTATAACAAGACTGAGCGTTGTATTTTATTTTATTTTATTTTGTAAATGCATCTGAGGAAGCCAGCCAGAGCGCTGGAGAAAATCGATTATGTGAGTTTTAATCTGT
>JAFIDM010130522.1:0-12806 GCA_023159025.1 Thereuonema tuberculata
ATATTTATTTATTTTACTTATTGTGTGTGTTTGGTCCTTCTTTAATATAATTACGCACATCATGACTGATAATTATTTTTGTATTTATTTTTAATTATTTAGTAACAGTCAAATAATTGATTTTATAATTTGCATATCTGTAGAAATTTCTCGAAGCCAGTAGAAACTTCTTTGTAGAGTTATTTGGAGAGAAATTTTTCTTTAAATCTCTTGGATGCCGAGAGAAAGCAGATCTCTGGAAAAACCTGTAATTCATAAGAGACAGTAAATTTTATTTCATCAAAGTTTTCTTGATTTATTCCAACAAATATGTAACAATAAAACTACAATAAATTTCGGAGTTCAAGGTTAATTTTATTACTCATTTAGGCTATAATCATTTTAATTATTATTTATTGTTAGTTGTGGTTCACATTCTAATAAAATTGCTTGTGCGATTTGTGATATTACCAGGGCGGGGGGGGGGATGCCTAATGAGTTTACTACCAGAATTAAAATTTTCAATATGTTTACTATGCCTCCCTTGAAAACTGACTTACAAACACACAGAAACTTATGAATTACACAGGGATAGGTCTAACAGATTACTAATATATCAAATCAGGATTTCTTAAAATATACTTATTGGTTTAGTAAGTTCTGAAAAATAACATTCTTTTGTCCATGAAGTTCTAAAATCATATAAATATGTATGTGTGTACTTCTAACAATCTCTTCTATTTATAACAGTAACTATTACTGTGAGATATTCGATTATACTTATATCGGATAATATTTTTATAACTGTAATTCAAGTATTTAATTTGAATCTTCCATAAAAGTTGATGAAAAGACAACAGATCTAAATGTAGAAGAAATAAAGACAGACAATATCCTATTAAAGAGGAATATACAGTATATTTTAATTTTGTTTCACCGAAACTGAGATTCTTATCTAACAATAAGAATATTAAATATTTATGTAAATTTAATATATCCAGTGGGTGGAAAATAATTATCCCAAGCATGGATATACATTCATATTATCATATCCAGAAGTTGGGATGGTCCACGCCAGTGGGGGTGGGGAAGAAATCTACAAATCGCACACTGGAACTTCCTTGTTTAATTTATATTGCAAAATCATTTAAAATCTTCAATATTTCTTCCATTCTTTTAGTATAAAAGTTATTAGTTAATTGTTTAACCAATTTATGCCAAAATATTTTATTTTAGATGAGAATTCATTTCCAGAAACTTCTAAAAAAAGCTGATATAAGAATATTTTGTAGTTTTTTTGTTAATTCAGTGAGAAATTGATATTTAGTTCACTGTTAGTTTTGAAAGTCACTTAAATGTCGGTATAATAATATTGTAACAGTTTATACTAAAGTATTTTTAGAAATCATTAGTTTGTATTTTTGTAAAAATTATGTATTTGTATACATATCTGTCTTTTATATATTTTAATCGTTACCGTTTTTTATTTCAAATCATTCGTTTTCTGTTTACTAATTATTGATGTTCTGTTTATTCTTAAATTGTTTTCCGTTGCAGGTGTTTAATTAGTTAATTAAATATTAATTTAAATTCATTATGTTATTGTCCAATCACTATATATAGTTTTAATTACTTATCCAATGACAGTAACTTTGTAAAATCTATAAAAACCTATATTTTCTAAATAAATTCAGTTCAGTTCCAAAGTTTGACTCGTTATTTCTTCGCTCTTAAAAGACTCTCCCATAAACACCATTACAATGTAATTCACAAATAAATGCAGGCTGTGTTAAAATACTTGACTGTGGGATGGAGGAACTGGGTTCAATATTAGGGAGGTCGGGGGATGTTTCCACGTTAAATTCTCCTTCAGACGATGCTGTAACCATACCTCTGATGAATGGATACTGGGTTTCCTTCCAGAATTGATCTCCCGACCGCAACTTCGTCCAATTGGTCAGGAAACGCCTGAATCCTTACGTCCTGCAACCCCAAGACACCATTCGCTTCAATTGGAATACTTGACTTTTTAAAGAAAATTACAATAATTTCCTGAATTTAATATCATATTCGTGTTGTAAAGTAATTATGAATGTAAATGAAAGTTGTTGATAATTAATTAATCTACAAACTAATAATGAAGAAGTGAAGATGTGAATTTTGTGCTAAGCCATGAATTTAAGAGCTACCCATACTAATAAAAGAAATTAAAAATAAAAATAAAAAAAAGGAAATATATTAACATAAGGAAAAATAACAAAAAAGTTAGGGAAAAAAATAATAAAACGTTAGAAAAATAAATCGTTATATCGTTAAATAAATCGGAAACTCGGACATTCGAGAAAAAAATGATTAAGAGAGGAAAAAAAAAGAAAAAAGAGAAATTAAATCTGAGGATTCGAACCGATAACCTTTAAAAGCGCTGTCAGAGAACTTAACCATCAAGCTACAGCTAACAAATGAAATAAAATGGTTAAGTTGAAATGAAATAGCTTCTAACTTAAGCTAGTAGCGGAAATCCAATGAAAACAATGTCAAATATCTCAACATGGGACGGCGTTGGCACCTGAAAGTATCCAATTTCCTATGTTGTTTGGACCTCTGAACACGATGGTGAATTCCGTTTGTCGATCCGACTTTCAGTTCGGGGGTTGTTAGGGGTGGACACGGACGGGACAAACGCAATTATCTTCAAATGGATCGCTAAAAAGAACATACTATTTTAGAAATGACTAACTTATCTTTTTGTTTCTTAGATGGTACAAGTGATTACAGAAAAATTGTTTTATCTGAATAACATTTATTATTGTTAATTTGAATACATTTTACCATAAACCAATATGATTTAACAAAGAACTATTGAGTTAGATGCGGAAATGTGTCTTTAAACATCATTTTCACAGAAATAAATAAAACAAATTTAAACGGAATATAATTTTTTGTAAAATAAAATCAATAGCCCATTTCCGCCCTGTTAGTCTCTCTGTAGAATAGGACTTCTAAAAGTTCGAAAATTTTAAGTATCCATCACAATATGAATGAACTTATTAAAATTTATTCCTATCTTTTTTTTTAGTGACCCATTTGGGAGCTATTGTGATAGCGACCAAAATCGGCACCTATTGTGTTTGTTCTGTCCGTCCGTCCGTGTCTGTCCACCCCTAACAACTCATAAACGGAAGGTCGGATCGACAAACGGAGTTCTGCTCAGAGGCCCAAAGAACATAAGGGTAGGTTTTGCTTCAAGGGTCAACGTCTCCCATTGTTCGAGATAAATGGCATTTTTTTCATGGGATTTCAATTAGCTCTATTAACGTAAAAGTTAGAAATGCAATCATCTGATTTTAAATGTCAGCTATAGATTGATGCTTTAGGTCAAGAACTCATATACTGAATGTTGTCGTTTCAAATCCGAATATTTCCTTTTTTTATTATTATTTTTATTATTTTCCTTTTTTAATTTTTTCCGATTTTTTTAGTTATTTTTCCATACGTTGTTGTACTTCCTTTTTTTTTCTTCTTCTTTCATCGACAACGGTCAACTTTGGACCACGATCTAGCCCTATCTGACAACGTCAGGGTGAGGCTAAGAAACTGAAGAAGAAGGGGGGGGGGGGGGCGAGATTCACATCTCGTCGAGAAATAGTCCTGAGATAGTACGGAGAAACGGACGAAACACAGAAGAAGAAAGTAACAGCCATGCCCACGCCGGGATTCGAACCCAGGTTCTGACACATTGACCACACGGCAAACCGCCGTCTGATTTAAACAAAACTGATAATTATTGCGAATTACAACAAATACATACCAATATGTAAGAGGCATTTAAGTTGGGTATATTGATTTTCACGTTTCGAAAACAAATCGGTGATCAGGCTTGATCATGATGAATAATTGTGGATAATTCGTTTTTTTGTCTTCTTTATCTGCTTCAAAAATGAAAAGGGTCATGAGCAGAAAATTCGAATAGTGAATTAATGAAACCAGCAATGAATCATGAAGAGAACTCAAAATGTCAGATTCGATATGATTTCGTGTTCAACTATTTTTTTTTTCGGCCCAAATGACACGAGATCATATTAATTGCACGGTACATTTGAAATTTGGATAAAGTGTTGCTTTAGAGCAAAGGTCCTAGAAAAGCATAGATAGTAGACCGGATAAAGTGCCACGACTGGAATCCAGTGTTCTTATTATTCTCTAAATAATTCCTTAACTTGAAATAAAGTTTACGGTACCTTAAATATTTAGGGTGTTTAGGAAATGGGAGACAAAGCGAAGAGATACGAGTTCCAAAGGTCATTTTGAGTCTAAAATGTTCTATGACATTTTGTTGTATGGACCGTAGTTTTATAGTTAGGAAATGAATGCTTTGGGAAAGGTCTCTAATCAATGTAAACTCAGTTCTTGCCATTTTCAGTATTTTCTTTAATTATGAAATCTGTTGCAGTCATGACATTTGTTATCCGGATTGCTTTTTGTAATACATCTTTACCTTACTTACTTACACTTCCTAATGTGAACTGAGCTTTCTTTGATTCATTCCTGTAGAAATAATAGTGGAAAAATTATTATTTGATAAGTATTTATTGATTTGAGCTTTTAATGTGATTATAAAAATAATTAATGAAAACTAAAAGAAGAGAAATATATGTTGAAGAAAAAAGACGAATCGATTAACTGTAAACCATTTTTTTAATGAAGTACTAAATTACGACGTAGAGGGAATATAAAATTATGACGTCACGATTTGTTTTTGGTGATTTGTTGAACATTACAAGGTTATGGCGTTCGGAATCCGAAGGAGGGATGGCGGCTCGAGACTGTTACGAGGAAGGGCAAAATAAGTAAAAGCTCTGACAATAATGGATGAAATTAACCAGGCTCCAAATGGAAGGTTCATTAGGAAATACTAAAGATAAAGAAACTGTAAGTTACATCTTTATATTTGTTTTTGGAGCGGGATTCTACAGATGAAGAAAGATTCGAATACAAAGATAGGATAATATGATTCGAATGAAGCATAAAGTTTTAAAGGGCATCGAATGTTTGAGTAAATTAATTCAGAAGATATTAAAATAGATGCAGTTAAAGAACATTAATTAAAGACAGATATTAGAATCTACATTAAGTGAAAGATGAATTATTTTTTGCGTTCAAGATATTTATCCCGTAGGGTTAACAAGTGGCAGGATGCCAAAATAGAGTTTACCAATATATATGAGAAGTGTAAATTGCTGAACTAAATATTGAAGGCCTAATTATTAGTGAACATTAATGACAATTTATAAATAATTAACTGTTGCAAGATATAACAAGTAATTCTGAATTTTTTTTTGTCAACCCAAGTAAAGATTTATCAAATGGAAGAAATGGGAGATAAATTTTAAAGATCAGATAATATTGTGTATTGATTTTAAGAAGATCAGTGATAATTATTCTACTTAAAGTGTGATACATGAATTCACTTAATTGCATTTTGATAATTATAGTATAAGGTGAGAAACCATTATAGAATCTATGTGTGTAACAGACCAGAGACTATGAATAGTTAAGAAAGTGAATTTCTCGTTTTCCAAGTTGACATGAACTATTTTATTCAAAGAATGTTAATTCTTATACACTGTTAACCATTCACTTAGTAAAGTTATTTTCTGCTATGTTAATAAATATTTATATACTGTATTCCAAGGTTTAACTGACTTATTATTTAATTATTATGAAAGAAACAAATAATTTTTTTTTCTACAATTCCCAAAGCATTCATTTTCTAACTCCAAAACTACTGGTCTCTTCAAAACAAAATGTACAACAAAATGTCGAAATTTTCGACTCAAAATGACCTTTGAAACCCGTATCTCTTCGTTTTGTCAACCATTTCCGAAACACCCTGTAGAACTTTACTGCCTACTTCCCACCCTAAAAGTCCTGTAATTATTAAGTTTTGTAAGTTTACATTTCAATCCTTCAACCATGCAGGAAATATGTTGGAAGAAAAAAATAAAAGGAACACAATTTTTTTTGTCTTAAGAAATCAAACTTTATAGAAGAATCGTAAAAAGAAATATTACATTAAGGTTAAATAAAGTACAACTACCATCTCCCTAAAGTCGATATAAATTGTTAACTTAGCAGAATGTTGAGAAATATAATCATCTTGTTGTTATTAAATAAGTGTAAATTAGCTTTATTTTATTCAATTGCTTTGAGACATCTGAAATTGGAGAAGAATGATGAGATAGGTTAAAATTGCACCAAATATCTGAAAAAGAGAGAAATCAGCAATGTAATGTATGTCCTTTTATTTAATATCACAAGCTACTTTAATAAATTTTAAATATAAAGCAAATAATAAAATTAATTTGAAATGATTTACAATGTAAATTATATCCTCGTCAAGATAGTAGGAAAAGTATTCAGAACTCTATAAACGTCTTTAATTAGATGTTACTATACTTACTGTGGTCAATAATTGTGGATTTACAGAGAATAAACCACATGCTGAAAATTCTGCAGTAGAAGATGATGACATTACTAAAGTCAAGAATGCCTGTGAAAAGTAAATTGATACACATATTAACATACAGTAGAGTCCCGATTATCCGAGTTAATGTGGACAAAGACTAACTCGGATAACCGAAAAACTCCGTTAAAGTGAAAACTGTAAATAAAATAAATCGTCTAGGTTTAAATGTATATTTTAACAAATAAAAAAGTTATACACATACACCACATACAATTCATATGGAAAGAGTACTTTTACTTAAAAAAGTCCGTAATTGCTTTTTGTTTTACGTTACTTTGGCGTTTTTCTGCAGCAATATTTCGGCATTTTTTTAAGGATAACCCAGGATTGTTGGTGTCGAAACCATTCCCCGATTCCAGGTAGGGTGTCATATGACTAGATGAACGAAGATTAATTTGCGAAAAAAAAATCCTAGAAATATTTGATAGCTCGGTTAAAGCGGAAACTCGGATAATCGGGGCTTGGATAATCGGGGTTTTACTGTATCTAATTTTTTCAGTAGTAAGAATTTTGAAGCCTATGGAGTTCGTTGGGTTAATTTTCATTAGATAAATACATTAGAAAAATTGTTTACATTGATTATTTATTCAATGTTATATCATACCTACCGATTATTGGAATCCTTTTGGAAATAACGTCGGATTAGAATCAAGCCATCGTTCTTTCACAGCAGTGAAAAGTTTCTCACTGTCGAAGTTTTTCTTTGAGGATTTGAGAAAATTCAATTCTAGATGGAAAAATTCAATTTCGATCTATTCAGATTTTATATAGCTATTAAATTTATGGAAAAAACAAAAAAAAATTATGCTAACAAGAGCAGACATAGAAAGCAATAAAAAGGGATGAAAACGCACAATAGATAAGATCATTGAATTACTTTTGGAATATTTGACACCGAGAATCCAGAACAGTCTGTTTGAAGGTTGTTACCCTTCTTCAGTTGGATTCACCCACTTTTTGCAGCTCAGTGCGATCAAAGAAAATATAAACCAAAGACAAGTAAACATAAGAATGGCCATTCATATAAAAAACATCAAAAAATAAATAAAAAATAATAAAGGGCAATTAGTTAATCCCTGCTAGTCAACAGCTAGCTTGTGAAGGATAAAACTATACGAAAGGCTATACTATATTAATTTTTACATGCATACTAGAATTTACAAAGCGATAAAAAGGGATAAAAACGCAGAAAATAAAATCATTGCATTACTTTTGGAATCTCTTGGAGTATCTTGTTTATACAGTCGGATCTCTATTTAACGTCGTTAAATCCCGAAAAAAAGTTCGTTATATGGAAAATTCGTTAAATAGAGATTCACCTTTTAAAATTACTTCAAAGTACATAAAACAGATTTAAAATGCATAACCAATAAATATTATTAAAAAAAGTAATAATTTTAATGACATAAAGCATACATTACCACATGCGTACTTATATTTTATTAATAAAGTCTGTTAATTTTGTCTGAGTTTTTTTTGAAAAACTGTTAACGCTCATAGCACATCCCGCATCTTGGCATTGCACCATAATCCCCTTCAGTATTTTCTTTATATTGTAATCCGCGTCGGATTGTTTCAAATGATTTTGGCATTTCATCATTTTTTGATTTCTGCATCATAATCATTACCCTTTTCATCAACTTCATCTTCTCCACAATTAATAGTTGTATTGTTTTTATTTTTCACATTGTCCAAAATATCCGATTCAGTTAGTGTTTCCGAGGTCTCAACTTAAAAATCAAGTGAAAGATAATCATCAATCAGCACATCATCCTTCTTTTTCCCTCAGCTGTATCCCCATTTCTTTCATTTCCTCTAAGGGAATATTATTAATAAAAACATTTCAAGGGGGAAAAAAATAAGTGCTACGAAAAAGTTCGTTAAATAGAAAATGCACTTCGCTATTTGGAGGTTATTTTACGAAGAAATTTGCAAAATGTTCTTGGTTCCAAAGAAAAGTTCGCAAAATAGAGAAAGTCGCAAAATAGAGGTTCGTTAAATAAAGGTCCGACTGTATTTTCTTTGATATCACCGAGCTGAAGACACTGGGTGAATTCGGCTGAAAAAAGATGATAACCTTGAAACAGGCTGTCTTGGATTCCCAGTGTCAATTGTTCCAAAAGTAGCTCAGTGATTTTTTTAGCGACCCATTTGGGAGCTATTGTGATATTGAATAAAATTGGTTGCTATTGCGTTTGTCGTGCCTTTCCGTGCACTCCTAACAACTCCCGAACGGAAGTTCGGATCGACAAACAGAATTCTCATCGTATTCAGAGACCCAAACAATATAGGAATAGGGAATTTTCGGTGGCCAACGCCCCACCTATGCTCGAGATATTTTGCATTGTTTTCATTGGATTTCCGCTATTAGCTTAAATGTTAAAAATGCAGCTATTTGATTTCAGTTGTCAGCTATAGCTTAATGGTTAAGGTTTCGGACTCATATACTAAAGATTGTCGGTTCGAATCCGTACAGATGCTTATGTTTTTCTTATTTTCCTAATTTTTTTTTTTTTTCGTGAATTTTTTTTTTTATTTTTCCTTACGATTTTGTACTTTCTTCTTTTATTTTTATGTTTAATTTTTTTATTATTATCGATCGCCCTTAAATTTATGCCTTAGCACAAAAATATATTCACTTTTTTCTTTTGCGTTTTATCTGTTTTTATTGCTTGCAAATTCTAGTATCACGTTAAAATTAATATTAAGAGAATACAAAGGTTGGGCAATAATGTGAAAAACTATTAAAAAGAATAATAAATGAAATACAATCGAAGGTTTAGGTTTTCCAACGTTCAAGTTGAAATAGGACTCAGGAAATCAAAGGATGAGACGCAGATGTGGTTGAGAGGAAACCTAAAATGTCGGTGGTATATTACTTAATATTCTTTTATAGTTTTTTATATTATGTTACTCTGTACTGTAGATAGCATTCCCAATGTCACATTAACTGCCCGATGGTTCCCCGCATGCAACAAGCTCTCCGCTCTTAAACTGGAGAGCTTGTTGTATGCGGGGAAGCATCGGGCAGCTAATGTGATATTGGGAATGCCACCCACAGTACAAATTATTGTTACCTAGAATGGTGGAAATCAATTAGCATTGAATATAGTGTAAAATTTTACTTTTACCTGTAATTGAATAACTGCACTGTCTTCTTCAGCCTCTGCAATAACGGTTCTCAGTGATTCTTGCAGTTCAGTAATCTAGAAATAATATGCAGTATTCAGAAATCGTACTTCACTATCAAAATATTCCATATTATAGTAATAATTATTGAAGTAAGAACAGTAAGATAATTATTTTATTGCAAATATTATTGAAATTAAGATATATTGTATGTAATTGCTTCGGATCATTAAGATTGTATTGAGATTTTGTAAAATCAAAAATAAGTTTGTATTATGTGTCATTTGATGAAGGGGTCCGGACGTAAACCCCCAATATGTTATGAAACTGTTTTAATGTACGTTCTTTTTTTGGTGTATGATCCTTTTCTTTAATTTAAGTTTGTATTAAGTTTATTCATTTGTATTAAGATCAAGTTTTGTATTAAGATCAATTAAAACAATTACAATTTATATAATGTTAGTTTCTTCTCTTACTACCTTAAGAGTTGAATCATAAAATCAACTCAACTATTTCTATATTTAAGCCGATTGAAATATTGTAATCTATATTACTAAAATCTTTTATTTTTCTGTCTATCTGTCCGGCGCAATTTCCTGAGCGAATAGAAAATAGAAATAATTTTTACAATGAAACGTCCGCTACAGGAATCGAAATTACAACCTTCTGATCCGAAGTTATACGTCATTAGAACACGAGAACTACATTCTAATCTTTCTAAAAAATAAAAATATCTGGTTCTAAAAGCAGTCGCGGATTGACAGAATATAGACATCAAAAATTAAATTAAAAAAAAAAAAACCTTTAAAAAAATTTTAGTTTTAGTTTACTTGATGAAATTTGTGCGTGTTTTTTTAATAAATAAAAAGTTGTTTTCCGTTACATATGCAAGGCTTCCGGAGCGAAGCGACGGGTAGCCGACTAAATAAATAAAACAGAGGAAATAGGTAAAAAGATTTTATGTTATAGCAATTACAGTTTTTTTGTCACTAATGACTTGCTTTCCTGATCTTAATAAATTTGTTGTATTTGATTTCTGCAAAATTCAATGAGAATATATCTTCAGCTAACCAAGAAAACAAGGATAGAAGTTGGGAAGAAAGTTCTAAAGACTTTTTTTTGTTTTTGTTTCTTTATGTAAATAGTGAAATTAATCGTGAAGTCTCGTTTCATTTTAAAATGAATATCTAGTTAAGTGGACCGGATTGAGAAGTATGGTTCCTCCTGTATAAAATTCTTCCATTTATTTAGGCTGTGAAAACACACACCCATATACTGTACCCTTAAATACCCGTATATACTCACATATACTGTACCGTAAACATAGAGATTCATGGAGATTCATATTCATCATCATCATTGGCGGGTGGTGGGGGTTTTCCTCTCAACCAGTACGCTGCTGTGGGTGCCTTTGAACTTTGCAAATGATCTTCCTCCAATCATGGCGGTTTGTGGCTAGGACATTGGCTTCGTCTATTGATATGTGAAGGATCTTCAAGTCTTCCTTGATGATTCCAATCCACGTTTTCTTTTGGGTGCTTCTCTGGGTTTTCCAACTGGTTGGTCTTTCTTTCCATAATGCTTTGTTTGGAAGTCTGGCATTGTTCATACGACAAACGTATCCAAACCACTGTAACCTTCTCTTCCGGATTTGTTCTTGAATGGTTGCCTGATGATCACAACTGTCTCGATTGGATTCGTTTCTGATTCGATCTTTTACTGACACTCTCATTATTCGTCTCAGGCACCTCATCTGGAAGATTTCGAGTTTGTTGATGTCGGCTTTGAGGATTGTCCAGGTCTCAGCGCCATAGAGATTCATATTAATTGATATAATTTATAAAAGGATGATTTCGAACGTGCAAAATGAAATTAATCTCCTCAGTAATATCATGTTATTAATTTCTCTTGACTTCCGTCAGTTTTAGTAACTTTTAAACCGCTATTGTTTTATTCGACTTACAAACAAAAAAAAAGAATAAACAAGGTGGAAATAGGAACCACCCCCTATGAGAATGTCGTTCTAGGCAGCTGCCTAGGATGCTTAGGCCTAATTACGGCACTGCTAGTGAATAGAAACAGTAAAAATAATGAAATCAACCATTTTTAGAATAAAGGTGAAGTATAATTAATACTTAAGTTTTTAATGTTAATTATATGAAAAAGAGCAAAGATTAATAGACATAGAAAAGAGTAATAGACATAGCTTAAGACATCCATTGTTTTATATGTTTGGTTTTTATTTGTGTCGGTCATTCGCTAATTTCACAGCAAGGATCGCCTGAGGAAATGTTCGGAGATAAATGTATCCGAAAATTAACACATCAACTTTCAGAAATTGTTTAGATTGGGGCAGGAACACCCACGCACATAAACGAAGTTGTCTTAAGAGTTTTATCAAGATTACATTTAAAGGCACATTGAAGAGACAAGATGGTTTCTGTAACTTTAAGGGGATTTAAAATATGGATACTAAATTATTATATGAAGTAATCAAAATAAAAAAATATCTACATAAATTTCATTTTCTGTGGGCTTAATTAAACATAGAATAAGATAAATAAAATAAATTATCTTTGTTGCAATTTTTTTTTATATTTAAAACACTACTACTATTAATAATAAATGATTAAAATCAGTAAGATTATAAAAATACCTCCTCAGTCAGTTTATTGGTAAATTTTATATTTATCGAGATATTAATTGTTCTAAAAATGCATTTATCATCATAGTATTGTAAAATTCAATATATCAGTTAAAACATTTCTAGTCAGTTTCAATATAGTCAATTTAATTATAAATAGATATTATTTATGGGACAATCATTTTTATCAATGTGGAGCTTCTTTCATATAAACTTTGGCGGCTCCAAATTGATTCCGACGATTGTTTCTATTTGCCAATGTATCGAGACCTCGCTGTTTACTGGTGTTTACTAGCTGATGATGGCCAAAGAGCGTGAAACAGCTATTCTAGGATGTGGCTTGCTAAACACATAGTCTCACCCACTGATGATAGATTTGGAAATGTATCATCAGTATATCTATCATCAGTATAAATAATATCTATAAATTCATTCATAGTTTCCTTTCATGCATTCTTTTCTTCAGTAACTTTTGGAAATATAAATAAGTTACTGAAGAAAAGAATGCATGAAATGAAACTATGAATG
>JAFIDM010130523.1:1257-12806 GCA_023159025.1 Thereuonema tuberculata
ACTGTTGATTATATACAACATTCTATTATCTCTTCATATAATGCGAACTGTCCTGAGATAAAGCTCAAACTACCTAGACGAGTTTCTTGGTGGGATCAAGAGCTGACAAATCTCAGAACACGCACTAGAAGGCTGTTTAATACAGCTAAGAGAAACGGTGAATGGGATGTTTATAAACAATCCCTCACTGAATATAACAGAGCTTTGAGAAAAGCTAAACGAAAATCATGGAGGAAGTACTGTGAGGAAATCTCTGATGTCCCTAACAGTTCTAGACTCTATAAAATTTTAACAAAAGAACCTAATCTCAGATTAGGGACTTTGTTACAAAAAGATGGAAGTTATACTACCAATGGGGAAGAAACACTTAGGGTCCTAACCAGTGTACATTTCCCAGATTCTATCGAGATCGATCGGGACGGAAACGCAAACTCGCTAAATTTAAACTTGGGGTCTCATTTTAGAGCACCCAAGGAAAATTGGCGGACTGCGAGACTGGCCATTAATCGATCAAAGGTAGAATGGGCAGTATCTACTTTCAAACCTTATAAATCAGCTGGATTAGATCAGATCTTTCCAGCCCTTATACAAAAAGGAATAAGCTTTCTAGCTACACCTCTTTGTAATATTTTTAAAGCAAGCCTAGCACTGGGATATATTCCATCTCAATGGAGACCAGTCAAGGTTGTATTTATTCCTAAGCCGGGTCGATCTTCTTATGTCGATGCCAAAGCTTTCAGACCAATTAGCTTAACATCCTTTCTTTTGAAAACTATGGAAAAGCTAATTGATAAATATATTAGGGAGGGTGTACTTAGGACTTATCCAATACACCCAAACCAATATGCCTATCAAGTTGGGAAATCAACTGAGGCGGCTCTTCATAGCCTTGTCTCTATTGTCGAAACCGCACTTGAAAATAAAGAAATAGCTCTTGCAGCGTTTCTTGACATTGAAGGAGCATTTGATAATACATCCTTCCTTTCTATAGATAGGGCTGCACAAAAACACGGTATTGACCCGACCACGTGTGGTTGGATAAATGCTATGTTGAAAAACAGAACTATTCATACTTCCATTTATGAAGATACCTTAAAAGTTTCGGTGACCAGGGGATGTCCGCAGGGAGGGGTTCTTTCACCCCTCCTGTGGAGCCTGGTGGTGGACGAGCTTATTGAGGGACTAATAAAGAAAGGTTTTTATACTCAGGGATTTGCAGACGACATTGTGATCATTGTAAGGGGTAAATTTCCTAACGTGATTTCGGGTCTTATGCAAAATGCACTAAGTACTGTAGAAAATTGGTGTGATAATATTAAATTATCAGTAAATCCCAATAAAACGGTTCTTGTCCCTTTCACGAAGAAAAGGAATTTGGAAGGTCTTGCAGAACCTATCCTATATAACAAGAACATTAAAATATCCAAGGAAGTTAAATATCTGGGTATTACCCTAGATTCAAAACTAAACTGGAATTCCCACATAAATAAAACTATCAATAAAGCATACATGGCCTTTTGGTCGTGTAGAAATGCTATTGGAAAAACATGGGGATTAAAACCTAGTGTAATCTATTGGATTTACACAATGGTTATTAAACCCATTATATTATATGCAGCCATAGTTTGGTGGACTAAAGGTAAACTGATTACAACCAGGAACAAACTGAACACCTTACAAAGACTAGCATGTATGGGCATTACTGGGGCTATGAAAACAACCCCTACTGCCAGTATGGAGGTCCTTCTTGATCTACCCCCTCTTCACTTGGCACTTGAAGCAGAGGCAAGAGCGACCATACATAGACTTAAAATTAATAATCTGTGGAAACCACATTATTGTAATGTGGGACACGCAGTCCTAACTAGGGACATTTCTGAAGAACCATTCTTACAAATGAATTCTGATAAGATGATACCTAGAATATCTTTTACAAAACTTTACCGCATTATCATTCCTTGCCAAGAGGAATGGAATAATGATAACAAACCCACTAATGTCAATGGAATAATCTGGTTTACAGATGGATCTAAACATAATGGGAAAACCGGAGCTGGAATCCGAGGAATGAAACCAAGGATGGACATAAGCCTAAGCCTAGGGATCTACTCAACAGTATTCCAAGCGGAAACATATGCCATTTTACAATGTGCCTATGAAAATATAAGACGTAAATACAGAAATAGAAATATTTATATATTTACAGATAGTCAGGCAGCTCTTAAAGCCCTGAATTCTCCCAACACCAATTCTAAATTAGTATGGGAATGTAAACAAACCCTTAACAGTCTTGCTGAACATAAATGGGTAAACCTAATATGGGTGCCAGGACACAAAGGGATTGAAGGCAATGAGCTAGCAGACAAGCTAGCAAAAAAAGGAGCTGAAACCTCGTTCATTGGACCTGAACCAGTTTGTGGGATCCCCATTGAAACCACTAAAACTGCAATTCGGGAATGGGCAAGGAGACAGCAAAAGACCTATTGGAATAATCTTCCAGGGCAGAAACACTCAAAGCTCTTTATTAAAGAGCCTTTAAGAAAAAGAGCCAGGGAACTTATTAGTTTAGATAAGAACCAGACTAGAATCCTGACAGGACTCTTTACAGGTCACTGTCACTTAATGAAACACCTCTTTAATATAAATATAGTACAAATCCTACTTGCAGAAGATGTGGAAAAGCTGATGAAACAGCAGCACACATACTATGTGAGTGTGAAGCGCTTGCGAGCACTAGACACAAGTTGATAGGTATGGGCTTTCCCAATCCCTCAAACTATGTGACTATACCCCTGCATAAAATACTACAGATTGGTAAAATCCTAGGACTTATGCAGAATTAAAGACATTGGGATACACAATAGGCCTTTTGAGGCCGCAGTGTTAGGGACTTTATAGTACCTCCCATTTTATGTTATGTTATGTTATGTTAATGGATAGCAAGGTCTTTGGTCTTAGAAAGATTATTAAGCTTCTCCTGATCTTGGCGAAGGAGGTTGAGGGCCGAACACGTCTCCCGAGAACATCCCAAACATACTCGATTAGATTAAGTGCATAACACGACAGGCCAATCCATGCGTACAATGATGTCTTCTTGAAAATACTGATGTGTCAACTTAGCTCGGTATGAATGGCATCATCGTTAGAAGAAATGTATCATCTATTTTATATAATTATATATAATTAAGGTATAAGGTTATATATAATTAAGATAAGGTTTAAGGGATGGCGGAGGTATTGGCTCCGACGTTTTTTGGCCAATCCAATCTCGTTCCTTTAAACTTAGGGAAGGAAATTCGGAAGGGCTGAGAAAATAGAAGACCTTTAAGGAGGATTAATAACCTGAGAAATATTGCTATCCTGTTCCATCCTTCTTCCACTTTTCCAGTGTCAAGTTTTTGTGGTCTTGAGCCCACTGCGGATGTTTCCGCCGGTTGGCTACTGATATGAGAGGCACTCTGCTGGACGACGACTGCCAATACCCTGCCGTTTGAGTGTATGCCTTGTAGTCCTTAAGGATATCCTTTGGACATTAGGTTGTATTCCTCATTGAGTTAATGAATGATGGGGATCTATTCTGAGTTCCTGACCAAGTGATGCGTCCGACTCCGCGTTCATTAACCATTACCTGCCGATCACACGCCTATGTATATTCGACAGTCGAAATAGGTTATCTGATTAGGCTAGAATTTTATTTTATATGCATAACAGTATATTTTGGGATTTTTTTTCTTTATTAAATTAAAACTACTCAGACCAGTATAGGAACGACTGTAGTAAAATTAGATCACTTCAGCCTTTCTTGAAGATTTATTTTGATCTGATCCCATATTCTGTAAATCTCTGATATATAAAAATAACATCTATCTCGAAATATCTTTTTCTAGATAGGCTACTTGATTTTATTCAATCCTTATAAGTTAGTCTCGATTTAAAACTACTAAATATCATCATTGGTTTGGTCGGAATAATGCAAAGCAAACCAAAATATAATTCTTCAAGACTTATTTAACTATATACATATTTTCTTTACTGCAATACTTCTCAATAAATAGATTTTTTATTTTTTTTGGCTTTTGCTTTTGCTCCTAGAAGCACAGATCTTTCATTATTCCCGGAAAAATCCACGTTGCACGTCTCATCAACTGACATACTTCAATAGATTTGAAACTCAGTTCCTCAAGTCTTTATAATATATGCTATTTATTTCACGATGCTTTTTCAAAAATAACTTTGCTCCCAAATAATTTTTCAAGACCTTTAACCGTCTTATCTTTATTGCAGTATCTTGTAATCACATTGGAACTGCATTCTTTTTTTTTTTAACTTTTGCTCCTAGGAGCATTACTATTTCCATTAGTTGACATGAAGAGTTTAATTTAACTGTTTTAATTAGATTTTTAACTTACGGGACTATTTTGAAATCAGCGTCCCACTAGAAATTTTAATGAACTTTTCATTTAAAAAAAAATTACAGATCTTAGGATTTGAGCAACAGACCTACATTATTTAAGTTAAAATTAGGAACCCTTTCAACAAAGAGTAAATCTTCTAATGCAACTTTTTCCTAATTAATCAAGACAATGCTATGAAACTTCACTGCTGTGCCATTGTTGTTTTCAAAACTACATTAATTATCTGAATAGGGTAATACAATTGTGAGGCTAATAAAGATGTCATACGCTAATAAAGATGTCGTAGGCTAATAAAGCTCTCAAGTTGATCTGTCGCCTGACTGCAAAAGCGAGGAAACTAAGAATATTGAACAATGTTAAATAAATATAAATCGTCGTTTTACCATCTCAGCTGTTTGATACTATGAAACACAAGAATGGCGCAATGTGGTTCTGTTCGATTTCTAAGACATATATAAAGAAAGTGTTCTTCGATCCGCCATTGCATCTCCATCATCAGAATGCTTAATTCTAAATTTCTCAGAGTATTAAGGAAATTTACCTAATATGTGGACCTAAGATATGGTATTTCATATTTAGATACAAATCTGCCATAATTGGAAAGGTAAGTTTATTAATGAAATTTTCATTTCGAACCAAATTTATTTCGACTTAACGTTAACAACGGAACAGGCTTAATACTTCAGACTTAACCGTCAGTATAGTTGTTAAGAAGAATTGAAGCTTTGGAACTTCCAAACAAAAGTTAGAAATTCTAGGACGTGTGGAAAGCTAATTTCAAAATAGATGCTTAAGAAAAAAACTAGTTTAAACTTCCAATTTCAACTTGGTAGAATTCAAAAAAGTTAAGCCTTTCAGAATTCGATCCAGTTAAATAGAAAATAAATATAAACAAAAGCTTAATTCTGTTTTTTTTCTTGGTTTTTTAAATTTGTTGAATTTGAATTATTTATAATGGATTTATTTGAATAGAATACAACTATCTGTTTTTGCAAATGTTTTTTAATCCAGAGATTCGAAAGAATCTCCAGAGAATCCAATTTTAATCCAAAGATTTTCTAAATCCATAATACTTTTTAATATATTATAAGAGCTTTTAATATTTATAAAAAAAAAATAAATGTTAAAAATTTCCAAAATTCACGATTGCGACATTTTTCAAACAATTCTTTCTCAGACACTAAATATTTCAAGAGATTTAGATTACAAAATTTATTTCTATTTTTGTAATTGAGAATTTCTTTTTCCTTTAAATTATTTTGGGCCTTTTGTAAATTATTGAATAAGCCTAAGCTTCTGTTTTCATTCGATATCTTAGTCTGTGGCTCTCAAAAAAATGCTGCTTACTCCTTTTATATCTATTACGTATTAAGTAGGATAAAATTTTTATAACAGCATTTTTCTTACATAGAAATAGAAGCTTAGAATGCGTGATTCTTTGAACAAGCATTCTCTACCTGGCTAACTGTCATTTTAAGTCACTACTAAAATATCCTGTAAGATTATCTCCGTAAAGGAAGTAAACGATTAAGATTGCTAAATTGATATGTCATTTGGCTGCATAACATTTTATAAAGATCAAAGAAAACTCTTGTGGAACTTTATCTAGTTAGGGATAAGGCAAAATAGATAGTAGCAGATATGATAATGCTTTGACCATTTAAGTTTTTCAAAGGTAACGATAAGTTGTTACAGTAAAATCAATAACACTCAACTAACCTTGTTTGCAATGTTAAATGAATCAGATATACAGTAAGCTTAGGATTTTGCAGTGCAAGTATTTTAGAACATACAATTTTCTTGTAATATTTTATATAATTTTATGATTTCTCTATTTCCTCGACTGTATTTGTGAAGGAAGGAATAGTTTTTAGTGACTAAATAATGTATGACAAGATTGGTTCTTTTGTTTCTTTCAGGACGGAAAAACTTGCAGAAGGGTGGTAAATCAACGAGTATGGGAACAACGAGACCTGCCAGGGATGCTGCTCCCAAGAAGGCAAATTTCAACTTGAGTCTTCTGGTCATTCCGTGAAGATTGTGAATGATAATTCGGGCAGGGAGAGAAAGGCAATTAGGGAAGGTTATGAAGTACCATTCGACCAAGGAAGTTCAGCACTGCAGTACACATGATTTTGGGGGCTGAGGACAAGCAAGGGCTGAGGACAGGTGTTAATCGTGATAAAGTAGCCCAATAGCGAGTCTGTTATTCCATGGTACTGCCTCCCCAGCTAACAGGACCCTTTGCTGCAAAGTTTGATTTCGAGTCTGAGACCTCGGCTGAGATGGAAGAGATCTGGAGCGAAAGCCAGGAAGTCAGGGTCGAAATCTGCCAAAGCCAGACGTAGAAAGGGTAAAATTCAATTCGATGATCCTGGGGACTCTAATGACGGTGATGACAAGATGAAGGCGATGATGATTATATCTTCTCTCTACATTCTGTCGTCCATTAACATCTGTGAAGTTGTTACTTTCATTACCTATAACCATTTTCATTGTTATTGACTTTTTAGAAATTGAGTAACATAAAATGTAGTCTGACTTTTCTTTTGCTTTTCTTGTATCACTTTTCTGCTTTTGTCAAAATATTTCTATGAATATTTGTTGAACAGATAAAGATTAAAATTTGATCAGTAATTGACTAAAAGAACCAAAACAAAACCAAAAAAAAAATAACAAAACAAAAAAAACTTTTTACTGTGATGTATTTTAAATTAAGTATTTTTAAATTATTTTACCAATAGATACTGATGTAAACATACATGATGACATTTAAAAATGTCATCATGTATGTTTACATCAGTATCAATAGGTAAAATAATCTGTTTATATTCAGAATTAAACTTTGTTTAAAAATTCCTGCTGTTGTCTAATCATCTTTATATGGTTTTAATTCAATTTAAAGTTTTCAATTCTTGCTAATGGACATGTTTGATTTAGCCGCCATAACTAAACAATGAAGTTGAAATTAGTAGTCTTGGAAAATGCTCCTTTCTCATCCTTAGTTTTTTTTCATATTTTCTGAATCCTTATTACTTTTAAATATTTTTTTTTTAATACTTAAAAATTTTGGTTCTGAATTTTCAGGTGGAACTACCTACAACATTATGGTAAATGGATCTTATGTGGAGACGAAGAGGAAGGCAGAAAATAGGAAAGATTGGAGAATGCTGGGTTTGCAGTGAAGGACCTGCCCTTGGCAGAGAACTATGTATGTATGTAACAGTTAATATACGAACTGAACTGAGAATGAATTTTATAAACTGGTATTCTACCTAAAGATATCAAGTTAATACCTAAAGATAGATCAAGTTACGAAATACAGAGTGCTTTAAAGAGTTGAAGAAAAAAAATTATTTATTTTTATTCCTTCACGTAGTTTAGGTTATTTAAATTTAATTATTAATGCATAAATTAAAACACACAACAAATTTACCTCCTGTACATCTCTGTACATAGTATTACAACTTCATATCCTCTTTTAGTTCTGTAACATCTAAATATTTCTAAAGTTTCCTTATTATTGCATAAAATGTTGGCAGGGATGCCAAGCACCACGACTTGTAGGTCTAATGTGCTATCCTATGGAAATATAGACAGACGGAGGAGAAAGACTGAGAAAATATGGTGGGAGAAGCAGTCTTTCTCTGTCTGTCCTTATTTCCGTGGGATAGCACATTAGACGTAGAGGTCGTGGGTCTTTGCTTCCCTGCCACCCACACTAACCACACAGTATATTTAAGACTCAGAATGATCAGTTGATTAATATTAAAGATTTAATTTAACCTTTATTAATTCTTTAAAATTTAGTTTTGAACTTACTGAAAACTTCCTGATGTTACAAAATAAGTTTTAATATAAAAAAACTCTTGTATCATAAATATTTCTGAATAGCTTCCCAAACTACTTCACACCTCTTCTGTGACTAACACTTTTCTATCTTCTCTGGAATTTCTTGTCGACGATTTTAATTTCCAATAAGAGGCCAATGTCTTAGCTTCAACCGCGCGCCATTCCGAGTTTTAGATTAGATTGTGGTGAATATTGGTGGCATGGAAGCCAAGCATCGCGACCCCAAGACAACGCCCAGCGTGGATCGTCCACAACATGAAACCCACATGAGAACCGAACCTCCTGTTTCCAAAGGTGAGAGGCTAATGGCTGAGCAACGACGTCTTTCTACATATTTTACAATTGATATGCTGTAAAGATTAGATAAAAAAACAAAAAAAGAAATATTTATTCACGTGCCCCTACGAGATTATCAATAAACCATGGGCTCCAAAGTAACAAAACATTAAAACCATTAATTGACTGCGCATGTCTCATTATTCTACTTGAATATTTGTGTTCTTTGTCTGTTTATATGTACATTACCCTAAAGTACGGTAATGTTTATATATTATCAAACTTAAAACATGAGTACGATTATTTTCGTCTCCACGCCCTGCTTACCCCTCATAAATGACCCCTCCCATCTCCCTTCCTACAACACTGCGAAATGAAAACTGCCTAGTATTGAACAAGTGCTCAAGTCTAGTGTAATACTCTTATGCCTAAAATTAGGAATAATTTCAGTGTGTTTTATTAGGATGGTATATATGAATTAGCAAATGGAATAGTCTCTCGTCGTATTGGAACGTAAAACAATCAAACATCACCGGGAGTCCGGAGCTTGTTGATAGCCTAAGTTGTTGACTGTATCCCAGCACCTTAGTTGCCTCTAAAGATATGGATGTAATTCTTTACCACAAAATTTGTGTCATTTCTCTTTATAAACAAAACTGGGTAGCAACGCTACGAGGTTAGATGTTTCAACATCGCTTTTAGATAGAAATCCTATACAAAAATAAATAAATAAATAAATAAATAAATGACTTCATTTCGCCATTATGCACCAGAAGGACTGGGGAGTCCTGGTTCTTCCCTTCCCCACAACATATATCATACCTTCCCAGGTTGTTCCAGAAATATTGTAGTTCCCATTGTCACCACCAGGTCCATAAGTGGCGCTACTGTAGAGATTTCAACCGATTTCTGCCCCTTTGGGGATGGTTAACCGAGTTCCAAGGTAGCCTATAATTTTCGCAGGGTAGTAGAGAGTATTCATTGAAAATTTGGTTCCGATCAGTCAAACGGGTGTAAAATTGTATAGAGAACGTACAAACATATAACTTTGACTTATATAGACAACTAGGTGTACCCAGCAAAAATTACAATGCCACTCAAAGAAAGAAAGGGCCCGCTGTCGGCCCTGCATTAGGGCCCTGGTGTAGAGAATCGGATTTCAATCATTTTATAAGTTATTCTCGATTTGAAACTTCTAAGTATCATCATTGGCCGTTGTCGGAAGAATGCAAAGCAAACCAAAATATAATTATTCAAGACTATTAACTACATATTTTCTTTACTGCAATACTTCTCAATAAATAGATTTTTTTTTTTCGGCTTTTGCTTCTGCTCCTAGAAGCAGAGATCTTTCAGCATTCCAGGAAAAATCCACATTGCACGTCTCATCAACTGACATACTTTAATAGATTTGAAACTCAGTTCCTCAAGTCTTTATAATTTATGCTACTTATTTCAAGATGCTTTTTCAAAAATGAGTTTGCTCCCAAATAATTTTTCAAGACTTTTAACCGTCTTATCTTTGTTGCAGTATCTTGTAATCATATTGGAACTGCATTCTATTTTTTTTTTAACTTTTGCTCCTAGGAGCATTATTATTTCCATTAGTTGACGTGAAGAGTTTAATTCAACTGTTTTAATTAGCTTTTTAACTTACGGGACTATTTTGAAATCAGCGTCCCACTAGAAATTTTAATGAACTTTTAATTAAAAAAAAAAATTACAGATCTTAGGATTTGAGCATGAGACCTACATTATTTAAGTTAAAATTAGGAACCCCTTCAATAACATTAAACAGAGTATATCTTCTATTGCAACTTTTTCCTAATTAATCAAGACAATGCTGAAACTTCACTGCTGTGCCATTGTTGTTTTAATTATCTGAATAGGGTAATACAATTGTGACGCAAATAAAGATGTCATACGCAAATAAAGATGTCATACGCAAATAAAGATGTCATACGCTAATAAAGATGTCGTAGGCTAATAAAGCTCTCAAGTTGATCTGTCTCATGACTGCAAAAGCGAGGAAACTAAGAATATTGAACAATGTTAAATAAATATCGTCGTTTTACCATCTCAGCTGTTTGATACTATGAAACACAAGAATGGCGCAATGTGGTTCTGTTCGATTTCTAAGACCTATATAAAGAAAGTCTTCTTCGATCCGCCATTGCATCACCATCATCAGAATGCTTAATTCTAAATTTCTCAGATTATAAAGGAAATTTACCTAATATGTGGACCTAAGATATGGTATTTCATATTTAGATACAAATCTACCACAATTGGAAAGGTAAGTTTATTAATGAAATTTTCATTTCGAACCAAATTTATTTCG
This sequence comes from Thereuonema tuberculata, assembly GCA_023159025.1. Lineage (NCBI taxonomy): Eukaryota > Metazoa > Arthropoda > Chilopoda > Scutigeromorpha > Scutigeridae > Thereuonema > Thereuonema tuberculata. The sequence continues at coordinate 12,142 of JAFIDM010130523.1, forward strand.
ACTTAACGTTAACAACGGAACAGGCTTAACCGTCAGTATACTTTAGACTTAACCGTCAGTATAGTTGTTAAGAAGAATTGAAGCTTTGGAACTTCCAAAATTAGTTAGAAATTCTAGGACGTGGGGAAAACTAATTTCAAAATAGATCCTTAAGAAAAAAAAAAAGTTTAAACTTCCAATTTCAACTTGGTAGAATATATTTCATAATGTTTAGAAAAAAGTTAAGCCTTTCGGAATTCGATCCAGTTAAATAGAAAATAAATATAAACAAAAGTTTAATTCTGTTTTTTGTTTTTTGTTTTTGTTTTTTAAATTTGATGAATTTGAATTATTTATAATGAATTTATTTGAATAAAATACAACAATCTGTTTTTGCAAATGTTTGATTTGAAAGAATCTCCAGAGAATCCAATTTTAATCCAAAGATTTTGTAAATCCATAATACTTTTAATATATTATAAGAGCTTTTAATATGTTTAAAAATAAATAAATGTTCAAAAATTTCCAAACTTCACGATTGCGACATTCTTCAAATAATTCTTTATTAGACACTAAATATTTCAAGAGATTTAGATTATAAAATTTATTTCTATTTTTGTAATTGAGAATTTCTTTTTCCTTTAAATTATTTTGGGCCTTTTGTAAATTATTGAATAAGCCTAAGC
>JAFIDM010130525.1:0-12802 GCA_023159025.1 Thereuonema tuberculata
TGGCTTTCATTAGGGAGTACGGTTCTTCCGTCTTTTCTCCCCGGCCTACGAGACACTAACTGAGGCTTGCTTGTCGGTGAACCCGGCTTTCTTAGAGTTCGCTCGGACCGCTCATACGCCGTCTTTACCCCGACTGTCTTTGCCAATGCTCGGGCGTCGGTTGACACGCTCCCGAGAAAGAGGATAAATTGTTCGTTATACTTACTAAAAGAAGTTCTCGGAGGTCGAACGTGGATTCCCTCGCTTAGGCTGGTCGGTTGTCGGTCTTGCCTCGTCTTGACCGGCACCCTTGCGTGAGGACTCCGGCGAGAGACCTTCCCCGCTGAATCATATCACAAAAGTTCGGCTCGCCTCTCCAAACGCAACCCCGGCTGGATGTTGTCTTCACCTTCGGACAACATAGAGACCGCAAACAAAGTCTATTGCGTCCCTAATCGATATCACGGGCGACACGGCTTGACGGGACACGACCTTTCACCTCGGCTGACGACAACGGAATCTGTCGACGGTCCGGCAACAACTGACTCTCTCGTTTGACTTCTCCACCGAATCATTGACCTTTGTGCTTATTTAGCAATAAAAACGGTTCAATGGGTTCACGTGACCCCCTTGACCCCGAGCTTGCACACGGCACTAAGATGTTGTCATTTCCGTTTTAACCGAAACTTTATTAATTTTCTCACCACGTGACCATACCGATCTGAGAAGAATTTCCCACGCTAGATTTCCGAAGTAAGTTAAAACTGAATCTGGGAAATTATAAAAATCGTTAATCCCACACTCAAAATCACTTCGAATAAACAATATTAAAAAACGCTATTCTTTAGACAATTAACCTAAAGTTAACTCTCCATTTTAAAACGATAATACAGATGAATATTAACACATATTTGAATAAATAGACAATTTCGTTAATTACAAAACCTTCACACAATATAAATCGTTTAATTAATATTTTTCCAAACTATATATTAAACCTTTAATTGAAGAATATAATGTCACAACCATAAAAACACATTTAATGCAACGCACGACTGACGTCCAGACATAATGGCGACTCAGTCTCACAATCCACACGGTAGGCCTACAAATTCACGTACATACACTCATAATGATTGAACTCTAAATAATTATAACAATAATCATGACACTTTTATAACACAATATTGATATCAAATATATTTATTACATGACCATGAATCTTAGACAAAAAAAATAAAAAAAAATTTCGTCTGTTTGCTTTACTGAGGAGAGCGAAATCTGCTCCGTGACAATAATAATAATAATAATAATAATAATAATAATAATAAGAGAACACGTTCTAATATAGATCATGCTGCATCGGGTGTGGCGCAGGATAAAGTCACCCGCGTTCGGGGGTTAGGCAGAGGCCTCCGTTCGAAAAATATACTACAGTCTCACGCAGGTGGTGGTGGAGAAAGTGGCACCCCATCCTGTAGTATGGCTACCACAATGCCCGGGCAACACCATCCAGCCCGAACAGTCGGAAGTGTTTCGTCTGTGTCAGAGCAGTCGACCACCAAGACTGGGAAACCACGCCAGCGCATCCGATGGTCACCACAGATGAACCAGGATCTTATGCGCGACTTCTTCACTGTTACAAAGTTAGGTACTCAACTAACAGGATACAGACAGACACTACACCAAGCTTTCACCACACGCTATCCATCGTTAGGGCTTAGCGAACAGCGGGTAGCGGCTCAGCGACGTTCAATTGTAGTAAACAATCTTATTCTCCCATGCATACTTGCACAAATTAAAGAAGAAGTCGCTGAATCCAACCACAGGACACCAAACCACATCCCACCAGAAGACACCATTATGGAAAACCCAGAAACAATCTCTACCTCTCAGTACACATGCCCCAACAATACAACTAATGAAATATTATGTGCAGCTCATGATCATTTCTACACTGCACTCGCACAATACACAGGCACAGACCCCACACTCAGGCCGCCACTTCCCAAAGTACACACATCAAAACAACTCGCCACAGTCATATACCATCTCAACACACACACTATCCCACAACACCTTGACAACATCCAAACATTAGAAGACATACATACAACACTCTACTGTGCCGCACAGGGAACCATTCGGGCACTTGGAATCAAACAACACAACATACCTCCCACTGTACGGACACAAGAATACATCCCCCCTTGGAGACGTCGCCTTGAGGGCCGCATCAGCGACCTTAGAGGGGACATAGCCAGGCTCACACAATACTGTGCAGGAAACAAAACAAAGAAACTTAGGTCCCAGGTTAGAAAGATATTCAAGCACATAAATACTCGCCCTTCACATTCAAATCATCATAACCAGGTTCAGGAACATCTCTACACACTAAAACAAAAACTCAGTGCACTTGCAAAAAGATTACAAAGATACAAACAGTGCGCAAACAACAGAACAACACTTTCCAATACAATGAGAAAAAATTCTACAGATCCCTTACATCTTCCTCTACTGCAACTAACACAAACACTCCCAACAGTGAGGCTTTACATGAATACTGGTCGTCTCTGTGGTCAAACCCTATCCCCCATAATGATAAAGCACCATGGATAACAGAGGAACAGCAACTCACTGAACACTTACCCTGCATGTCCTTCCATGAGATTACTCTCGCAGACATACAGACAGCACTAAAACATGCACACAACTGGAAGGCTCTTGGTGCAGACGGAGTCCAGAACTTCTGGATCAAGAGGTTCACCTCCCTGCATGGAAAACTAGCGCTTACACTCACTGACATAATCCAACACCCAGAACATATGCCTCGTTTCCTCACACAGGGTGTCACATACCTACAGAGCAAGAACACTGAAACAGCGCAACCTGCAAACTACCGCCCAATCACTTGCCTCCCCACACTTTACAAACTCCTCACCTCCTGCCTCGCAGACAAGATCTACACACACATCGAGACATATAACATTCTTTCCGAACAGCAGAAGGGCTGTCGCAGGAATTCCCAGGGTTGTAAGGAGCAACTCCTCATTGACTCTGTAATCCTGCGCCAGGCACGCGCGAAGAATAGGAGCTTACATATCGCATACATCGATTACAAAAAGGCATTTGATTCTGTCCCTCATTCCTGGCTCCTACACATTCTTCATATCTACAAAATACACCCCAAGATCACGGCATTCTTAGCTGCCACGATGAAGAGTTGGAACACAACATTACACCTACGCACCTCTAACACCTCCATCACTACAGATCCCATTCCCATAAGGAGAGGTATTTTCCAGGGAGACTCCTTGAGTCCTCTTTGGTTCTGCCTCGCCTTGAATCCACTGAGCCATATACTAGATAACACAAAACACGGTTATAGGCTTACCACAGGCACTGTGACACCATATAAAATCACACACTTACTCTACATGGATGACATTAAACTCTATGCCACAAACAATGCACAACTTACTAATTTACTACAAGCCACCACACAGTTCACCAAAGACATTGGGATGGAATTTGGAATTGACAAATGCCGCAAGTTACACTTAATACGTGGGAAGACTTCGAATTTGGAGGGTTTTGAACTAGACCATGGTTTGGCCATCCAATCCATGGAACAGGGAGAGACCTACAAGTACCTGGGCTTCCAGCAAGCGCGCGTCATTGACAACGCAAACATCAAAAATGCACTGAAGAACACATACCTTGCTCGAGTTCACAAAATCCTCAAAACACAACTCAACGCCAGAAATAAAATTAAAGCTATCAACACTTTTGCCGTTCCCACACTAACATATTCGTTCGGCGTAATTCCATGGACAAACACCGAACTCGAAGCACTACAACGCGCAACACGCACTACATTCACGAAACACAACATGCACCACCCCAAGTCCGCTACGGAAAGGATGACTCTTCCCCGCAAGGAGGGAGGCCGAGGACTCATCAACCTCATCACCCTACACGAAAAACAAGTACATACACTTAGGGAACATTTCCACCAAAGAGCAGAAGACTCCTCACTTCACTCAGCCATTGTCAAGGCTGACACACACCTCACACCCCTGAACCTCGAAAACTCTTCTCCAACACTCACCACCCCTGACACCCACACTCAGCAGCTGCGTGAATCATGGGCTCGTAAGGAACTCCATGGCAGACATCATCACGAACTCAGCCAGCCTCATGTCGACATGGAAGCGTCGAACAGATGGCTGACGAATGGTGAGCTGTTTGGGGAGACCGAAGGATTCATGATCGCAATACAGGACCAAGTCATCTCCACACGCAACTACAAGAAACACATTCTACACGATGCAAACACACATGACGACAAATGCAGGAAATGCCACACTACGCATGAGACGATCGACCACATAATATCAGGCTGTCCCCTTCTCTCTCAAACAGACTACCTCCACCGACACAATCAGGTAGCGTCGATCGTTCATCAACAACTAGCACACAAACATTCACTTATTAAGAGCACGGTCCCGTACTACAAGTACATACCACAAAGCGTATTAGAGTCACCCTCATATAAACTATACTGGGACCGCCCCATTCACACAGACAAAACCATACATCACAACAGACCAGACATCACACTTGTTGATAAGGTCAACAAACAGACCTATCTAATTGATATTGCAGTGCCTATCAGCAAGAACATGCAGAAAACTCACGCAGACAAGATCAGTAAATACAATGATCTAGCACACGAGCTCCAGAAGCAGTGGAGGCAGGATCGAGTACGTGTTGTACCCATCGTTCTGTCTGCCACTGGTCTGGTGCCTCACACATTGCACCACAGTCTCAGCACACTAGGACTTCACAAAAACACTTATGCACAACTGCAGAAGGCTGTGGTACTCAACACTACACGCATAGTTAGGAAATTTATGGACACAAGCACACATCCCTAATCATTCTTGCACACATCTTTACACTTGGCAGTATGTGCTTTGGTCCTTGACCAGCCATATTGTTTTTGCTGGGGAAACCCAAGGTTTGAAACATACAAACATAATAATAATAATAATAATAATAATAATAATAATAATAAATAAATAAATTAATAATAATAAAATAAAACAGTTAAGGTAAAAAAAAAACATAAAAAGACTTGTTTTAAAACTTTAACAACAGCAATTCTAATTCTAATTATATTTTAATTAGGAGATACAACTACTCTTAATATATTTCAAAAGTATTTCTTTCTGATGAGTATATAAAAAGTAATTTATGTGGTTTCTGTTATTTTTTTTCCTATATAAAGTAAATATTTTTTAATAAATTATTGAATATTTTTGTGCTTTAGATTAATTTTTACTTTCATCAAACATTTGAAAAACACTCTAAAAGTCTGTTTAGAAATACACTGGTCAAAACAATTAGGGAATCAAGAAAGGCACAGTAGAAACCAAACTATGTACTGTAGAAATAAAGTAAAAGTGATATTTGTGATACAGTAAAATATATTGTATTACGTGAAAGAGAAATCCCTAGGGCTCTTCATGCAATGTTCAAATCAGTGGAGCAGCTCAAAAATGAACATTATCACAACACTAACTGCTCTCTAGTAAGGCATGTGATCTCATCGATCAGCCAAGACCTTGAGGTGACACCTTGCATAGTTTGTCGCTTGAAGAGCATGTTGCAGTTCTTTTGCACTCTGCCGTCTATACTTGCGAAGTGTTAACAAGATATAACTGTCGTCCCTTGATGTGTTGTAAAGGACCTTGCCCTTGCTGTCGAACATTTCCAATGTTTTGAAACCGAGTTCATAGTCTTGAAATAACACTTTGAAACACTCCAATGGCTACTACTACCTCCCGCTGTGTCTACCCAACTTCTATCTTTCCAATGGCTCTCCAAGCCATTAATTCTATTAAATCATGCTGTTGCGGCATTCTATCACCTGTCCATTATTATAATATTAAATAATTAGAAATTACACTTATTATATGAATATGAAAGATGACTTTCTTAAGGTTTGTATCATTTTGGAAGTCTCTATAAGAAGAAAACTAATCAAAATCATTTTACTTTCATCCGACAGGTCACGATCATTCCCTGGAAACTGATTTTGTCTTGGAATAAATAACTCATAAAACATTGATTGATAATGATAACAAACAATGAAGTCTATCTCAAAATAAAACTGATGGCTTTCAATTAAAAACTAGCACACGATAGATAATTTTAACTTTGATTTCGGTTATTTACTAAAAGAAATAAACCAACAGGTGCCAGACATTGTGCTTCAGTCAAATTCAGATCCCTTTAGATCTGTAATAGAATTATAATTACGAACGGATGCTTTCTTTCCATTAAGCCTATTGGATGATACAAAGTAATACAACAATGAAAAATGCTAATGTAAACTCGCTTTAATAAAAAAGGAAACATTAATAGGTCTTCATTTCTCGAAATTGGAAACAGATTAAATTTTGTCTTGTAGAGCTTTATAAAGAACATTGTACTGAACAGTGCAATTGTTGTCTTCAATAAAAACCTAATACTTAAAAAAATAATAATTTAAAATCAATTTCAAACTAACAAATATAAATAAACTGATTTATTATCAGAAATGGAACTCATAAAAATAGGATTGTGAACATAGGATAAAAGTATCTAACGACTAATTTTCTAATTATTAAGGTCAATTATAGAAAAAATTTTAACGACTAATCCTACAGAATAACTAGTTATTTAATAGTTAAACTTTCACTAAATCATTACAAAACACTGAATCATTCAAGAATTTTTAAATCTATCAAACACCTACACAGTCGTTAAAAGTGACCCACTATTAATTGTCGGTAAAACTCGAAAGTAAAAATGAACTTTGAAGGTAATTGTGTTGCTGAAATCACATGAAGAACTCTTTAATTAAGAGAGTGGAATTAAATTAGACGTTATTTTGAAATTTTAATAACATTTGTTTATTTGAATATAATGAAGTAGATGGTTAAACAATTAATATTTAATTGTATAATTAATCACAATAGACAAATTGATTGAGCATTGATTGATAAAAATTCAAACAAAATACGATGCAAATAAATTTATGGGTAACAACTGTAATAAAAGCTTTGAAATGGAACTATTTTTGTTGGCGGTCTTATTCAGAATATTGAACTCCTACACCTTATTTGCAAAACGAAATATATATAAAGATTTAAGAAATTTATTCCGTCAATGAAATTCTTTTCTATTTAATAGAAATGAGTTTGTAGAGATCAAATGTCATTGATTACATCTTTGTATTTATATTTAACATATGGGAATATTTTTCAGTGCATTATCAGAAAATGGTAATCAGTACAAAAATTATGAATAGTAATTAAAATCTAAGCAATTGAAGTAAATTTATCATCAGAAATACAGATTTCATTTAGATTTCAAATTAAAACTATTTAAAGACATAATAAAAGTAACATATTTCGTACTTATAGCTGAGGAGACAACTTAAAGTTTTCAGAAATAACATGCTTGAATAAATAACAAATTAGTTTCCAAAGGACTCGTCTAAGTTATTCTAGAAGTTACAGATCTTATTTCTTTAATTGCTGAGAGTAAACTGTTAAAACGAAACTTCGCTTGGATGTTATTTCTAGAGGAACAGATATGACCATCCTTCTTCCATCTTTTGCAAAAAAATATAGAAATCAGCCTAGTCCTCTATCTGTTCGTTCGCCTGTGATCGAAAATTAGGACACTGAAGCTTTATTGATAGTCCAAGACACAGGTTGGAGGGGGTTGCTTTTTCTCGTATTCCTTCTCTTCCTGAAGGCTAGAATAGGACTCTTCAGTCTAGTCTTCTAGTCTTCCTATGATTGCAACTCTCCTTTCTAAATACAAATAACCCTATGGCAGACCCAGGTAAACTGTTAGATTATTCTCTCTAATTCTCTATTACGCAAAAAAAGATGATGATTAGAATACGGAATTTGATAATTCAAAATATTACAATATTAGAAGTTCATTTTTCTACTGTAGAGGTAGAATATATTTAAAAACTGCTTTATGTTTTAAACAATATACGATTTAAATTTTTAAAATAATTTTATCTTGCAAATACTTGAGGCTTTACTACATCATTACAGAATTTTTAAATGCAAAAAATAAATGTACCAAAGTAAATAGAAGAAGTCAATTAATGTTTTTTAATAAAAACAAAATCAATTTCAATCTATCAATGACCTATACAGAAGTTATAAGAGACACTACTATACATTGTCGAATAAACAACTAGTTTATTCAAAGCAGTTGTAATTTAAAGGTCAAGAACAATTTCAAATGAGGCCTGCATTAAGTTCATCGAGTAAATCTAAACCCCAATTTACACTATTTGAACAACTCCAATAAGTGGCCACAAAGATATCATTTTCATTCTTAAAATAATCGATTCAGTAATTATACAGGACATTTTGTCTAATTGTCATCATTTTCTTCACCCTACTTAACCGGTTGTAGCCTAAACCTGAAAAACCTTCTGGTAATTTCTTTGAACTTAAAATGAAGTTTGTTAATCGTTCTCTGATAGAGCACAGAAAGCTTTCTTTGTAAGGCTTTCTTTTAAAGCTTTCTTTTAAATAAGGTAGGGGGTTTTTTAGCTTGAAAAAGGAATTATGTCTTGATATTCCGAAACGTACGTTGCGATTTTATTTATTTTTTAGCTGTTGACGAGTGCCAGTGTAGTAGACATAATAATATTAAATCCAAGGCACGTTAAACTTTTTTTATATTAAGCTTTCTTTGTATTTACTTCCTCATTTCTTAACTCTGATATTTTTAATTTTCATATTTTGTATCTCGCTTTTGCATAATTTAAGGAGTTAAAATTTGTATTCTTAATGTAGTTACAAAACAAACAAATACTTTTTGTTAGTTTACAACTTTTTTAAAAATTTCTGATGAAAATTGTGTTTATTTAAATTTAATATAAGAAAAAATATAATTTGAAGATCACTGTATTTCTGAAATGTCATCATCTGTTTATTGCTTTGTTAATGTAGCAATAGCTGTAAAATTCTTTTATTACTCAAAAATTTTTTAATTCTTTCTTACAATTTGAAAAGAAAAACACAAATCTAGCAGAAAGTAATTAAGGGTCCAGAGATCACTGTATTGACCTGTTGTTGTTTTGCGATTACGACCAAAATAGCTTCTATTCTGTCTGTTTTTTCACCGGAAACAAAAGGAGTTGAAAGTAGCGGAGAACAGGAAATTAGTCAAGTTGAGAGACTGAGTATTTATGAATAAATCAATTTAAAACTTTCCCATAAACACAAGAAAACACGACTCCATACAATTTGCTACTCAAACTCTTACTTTATTAACATACACACTAGTGTTGGTTGAAGCGCAGATATTATTTATTTAATCCGTTTTAATTCAAATTGAATTCATTTAAAATATCTATGCCGCATATTGTACCTGGAAATATTCATTCGTAGTATTTAAATATTTGGAGAATTTTTTAGACAACTTTATCTGGATCGATAAATGTGAAAAAGTCAATTCCTTAAAAATATATCCATGAAATAAACCTTCATGTTTGAAGCAAATATAATTACTAAAATCATTAGTAATAATTAAATGGTTGAACTTTTAATTTGAAACCAGAATTTCATGATCAACTTAAGAAATCTTCCTTAAAATTAATAAGAAAAAGTTATTTCGGTTTGGATAATTCACAGGGATAGATAGACAAAGGAGGTAGATGTTCCCAAGATTATCAGCCGAAGGAATAGAAGATAAAACGATAAGGTGTCATTTTATATGAAAGAACTATGAAAGTTTCTTTTTTCCTTTAAGTGCTTACAACTTGCTAAGAACACATATCAAGAGAACATTTTTACTAATATACAGTAGAACCTCATTATAACGGACATCGCTTATAACGGACAGTTTTTTAAAAAAATATAATAATAATAAAGGATGCATATGTTTATCTGACGAGTTTTACATTTCCAAGCAAGCGATTAAACATTGATCATTTAATGAAAAAAAATTTTAACGTGCCCGATGATTCAAAGAATTGAGTAAGCAAACGAAGGCACAACGCTACAAGGAAGGATTCGCAACTTTGTAGCGTTGTTCCTTCGTTTGCTTTCTCAATTCTATCGATCATTTAAATTTCGTTATTGTCTGAAATTCCACAAATTGCCGCACACACTCATCAGTTTTTATTCAGTAACCTTTGAGTCATGTCGTTAAGCACTTTTTATAGCTAACTATTGTCCTTTCATTGATGTACACCCTGATGCATTACACCGATATAGAATTATCTGTTATAAACCGGACTTTCATTAAAACGAACAACCTTCAGCCCCAATTAGTCCGTTATAATGAGGTTCTACTGCATTTTCATTTCTCAAAGGAAAATATCGCAAGAAATGAAAGCTGGTATTCATTTGACAAAGGATTAAGGTAATTTGCTTTTGCTCTGTCTGTATAGGAAACAAATGCTGCCAAAATTCACTTCATTTGCCGGTATTGATCTTGGGACCTGCAGTCCACTAACAAAGAATCTAAATATTTTTGCACAGAAAAGAAGAAATACATAAAATAATCGCATAATACTGAATATAAAACTAGAGAAGTTATCATAAGATTAAATAGTAATAAAAACAGTAGATAAGAACAGCAGCTAATTCAGAATACTAATTATACTAATATTCAATAGTTAACTTCTTTTACCGATATTATACTTTTATACGTAAACTATACGAGTCAACAAATATTTCAACAAAACCGAAGAGAAAGTAAACTGAACTATAAAGAAACTTTTTTTAGATTTTTTTTTTTTATTTTACCGTTTTTTAATTTTTTTAACAACATTGATCTAGCAAGGAAAACAATCGTGGTAATAATAAATGTATCTGCTTGAGAGATAATCTCATCCAAGATAAACTCATAAATTTTCCACAAAAGAAAAAAAAATACAAAAAAAATATCCGACGAATATTTCGTCTCCAAAATACAGTCAGACCTCGATATAAGGTCATCCGCGTATAATGTCACCCCCCATATAAAAAGTCCCGGCTCATTGAATAAGAATTCTATGATATGGAATATCGGATATATAGTCAGGTCTTAAATACCGTAATCGCGTATATGGTCACTTTTGTCTGTGATTTCAGTGCCACACTGTTTCAATTCCAAGAATTTTTCCGTGGGTACGATCTTTTATTGGCATCATTTCTCCTTCTGACGGAGGGGATAGCTTTCCCACGCCTGGAGCGAGTGGGAAGGATATTTCTCCGCTTCCATCGCGTCACGTGTCCATCGTAATCATCCGTTTGTTCACCAGGAACTCGAAGAAAAGTATCTCATTCCAACCGTTTTTGTTCTTGTGTTATGATGTCGACAAAACGAAAAACGTTGTCTCTATCAGTGAAAATGAAAATCTTCGAAGATTTTGAAAACTCTAATGTATCGAAAGCATGTTTTGCCAAAGATCGTGGGATACCACAAACGACTCTCAACAATATTCTATCCTCGCATACTGTTTCAGAAACATGTAATGGAAAGAGAATAAGGAAGAGTTTATCACCGTATGAGAAAATATGAAGAAGATCTTCTCCAATCGATAAAATTTGCTAGAGCACATAATGTGCATATATATCGTGCTTAGTACTGAAAGAAAAAGCTCTACAAATAGCCGCCGAATTAGGAGAGAACGATTTTATGGTGAGCAATGGATGGATACAGAGATTTAAATTAAGACTTGACTTAATTTTTAAAAACTGTGTGGTGAAGCCGGTGATGTGAATGACAGCGTTTTAAGTGATTGGAAAAAATCCGTGTTAGATGACATTTTCAAGCGGTACGAACATTGCGCTATATTCAATATTGATGAATGTGGACCTTTTTTCCGAGTCTTTCCCGACAAAACTCTTACTTTCAAGAAACAAAAATGTATAGTTTGTATGGTATTTTGAGACTTTAAAGAAAGAAAGACAAAAGTATTAATAAAAAGAATTAGAAATTAAAAATTACAGACAATTTTTAAGATAGTAACTTTTTTCATGAACTTCTTGTTTGTTTATGCATACATTATATTTCAATTTCACAGTAATCCAAAAACAACAACACTTCTTTAACTTTAAAATAATAAATTAAGTTGTTTCTTTTCAACGAGTTGTTTCTTTCTTTATATTGAGACCTCCACCTTCTTACCATATTATTAATTCATATAAGTACGTGAAACGAGCATTTAGCGACTTTGGTGTCATTTTTCCAACACTTTACTGATACTTTATGGGTCCTGTAGCTCCTAAACGCTTGGCCCTTTGCCCCTAAGATTTCAGTTTTTCTACTTGTGACATAAGCTTTAAGAAAATATATGGGTTTCCGGAAAACGGGTATGAAAGGAGAGAAGGTTTGTTAGAAGCTATATTTAAACAACTAACTCATCTTAAAGAGCATTAGCTTCTTACTGGCTCTAATAGATGTGTTTAAGGCGAGTTAAACATTGAAATTAGTGTGAGTTTTACTTCATGTTCAGATTTGACTTTCAAAACAATCTTCAAATCTTTCAGACATGAAGTTTAGAATGTCTAAACCAAATTGTCTTTCAGCAACCCTCTAACTTCCAAAGCACTTTCCTTTAAAGTGTCAGCTGTGTTCAAGTGCGAACCACAGACAAACCTAGACTTTAGGTTACTTCGAAATACGCTTCGATGCCAAGAAGACAAGAACAACTCGTAGGAGTTAACTTTAAGGAGGAAATTAAGGAAGATCTAAGTAGAAAGACAGGACGTGGTCAAGATAGGAAAGATAATTAAGTGGAAAT